>OMLP01032600.1:1026-22796 GCA_900302685.1 Spondyliosoma cantharus | reverse complement strand
AAGAGGGGGAAAAAAAAAAAAAAAAAAAAAAAAAAAAAGTTGAAGTATCAGCTAATGAAAAACAACCAGGCAGCAGGGATTTGACTGAAAGAGATTTAAAAGCGCGATTGATTTATCGGCGCTAAACGGCTACGTGCTGCAGTGTTTTAAAGGGAAACATCCGACTGAGGGGGAGAGAGAGAGAGAACTCCTGGGATAGAAAACATCTGTCTGTCTTGGGTTTTATTGAATACATGGAAGTTGATATTACGGTACTGTGTGGCGGCTGGGCTATCAGCAAAGCCTTCACTACAGGAAGGTCTTACGTCACTGGACAACCTGAAAGACAATAGGGCCCCGCTGGTTCCTTTACAATGTGCACACTTGGACAGGAAACAGACTCCTTAGCTCCACACAACAACCCCCCTCCACACAAAACTCCACTACTTCTGCACTGCAGCTATTCTCACACTCACTCAGTCTGGAAGAATCCCCATTTGAAGGTCGCGCACCGACAGATTCGGGGATACATGCGCCAGGAACCATAACGTGTCATTCTTCGCGACACGAATGGTTTCCTCAAGGGAGTTTTTCTGCCTCTTTCTAAGCCCTTCTGTCAGCTCGAAAGACACAAAACGTCTCCGCGCTCTGCCCTCGTCACTTTATAAATCCTCAGCTGAGGAGGACAGCAGACACTCAGATATCTTAAAGCCAAGATTCACAGCCGCGATCTACTGAAATGAGCGTTTCAGTGCGACTATTCATCACGGCATGAATTTTTTTTTTCCAGGACAGAGATGACAGTTCAGATCCAAAAGCAATTTGGCGGCGCGCGAAAAAAAAAATTCAAAAGTGATGTCACTTTTTACAGGTTGTTAAATCGCGATGTCAGAGACCGGGCGTCACGGTACGAGAATCACGTGCATGAAATGTCTTTCTGTACACTTTATCCTTTTTGGCAGAAGGAGAGGAGGAGCGCCGAGTGACAGTCATGTTGAATGACTGAGGGTAACGTTGGCTACGCACGGCACGGAGAAGAGCCGCACACCAGACAGGAATGGAAAAGCGAGCTCTGGCCTGAACGGTTGATTTGGTCGTGATGAGGAGCAAATGTAGTGATCTCATGTGGTTGAAGCAACAGAACAAGGGAAGTGCTGGAACTTCTGCGGTTTTAAACTTCTGACCAAAAAAAAAAAAACAGAAAGAAAAATAAGGCTTCACTTTAACTTCAGAAAGAGGTTGTTTTGTCTCAAGCGGTGGAAGTGCTGAAACAGTCTTCAGTGAGATTATTTCTTTAAGAAGAAGGTACAAAAACATGACAAAATTCTGATGAAGTAATTCTTTTAGTTGATGCGGTTTGTAGCGACTTGAAAGGAGCCGTTCGTGAGGAGATACATTCGATCGTCAGGAGTTAGATGAGACGTCTGATACCGCTTTCATGCCTTTACGCTTACGTTAGCATAAAACTGGAAGGCGCTAAAACAGCACGGTTAAAAAGCGCCATGTAAAACCACCATTTGACACTTTATGGCCTTTTTGGCAAGTCGGGAGCCATCTTGGAAACGTCCACGGGGCAGCTGTTCGGTGTATGAACGTGTGTGTGAATTGATGAATTCGACCAGATATATAGAAAGAGCTAGCATGGTCCTGTGTGGATATAGCGGTTAGCCTGGCAGCTACAGTTATTCTCCAGCGACACGCAGATTAGCCTAATTTTGCCCGTGCCACTTTTAAAACACTTCAAAGAAGTTTGACTTCCACTCTGTGTTTTCAGTACTCTCCCGTGACAAAGTTTCATTAACGGCTTCACCGCTAAAACATCCAGGTTCAATCGAGGACGGGACGCGTATGATGTTCCTGGCTGAAAATCTGCACCGTGGCGAAGGCCGACGCTTTGACAACCAAAACAAATGACTTTCGAGGGTGATATTTTCTCCTTCGTACGAAAGAGCCACAAATTCGAACTCATGCTGGTTGTTTAAAAAACGTGGAGACCCTTTCAAGAACACTGTCTACTTTTTCCCCCTTCATTTTCGTGCCATTGCAGCTTTCAGCCACAACTGACACTTCCCAGCTTACGTAATGAAACAAACCACAGAATGAAAAGAAACAGGGGGAGGGGAAGTCCGATGTGTCAGTTCAGCTGGTTCACAACTGTAGCCGAGCTGCCACATAAAAGTCCGAAGGCCCAGGTGTATCGCAGTGAAAACATCGCCCGCCGGCCAGCGATCTTAAAGGGAGCAAAGCGTGCGTTTCGGCCAGGTGGCGTCTTTCCCAGCTGCTGTCAAACGTGCTCCTGTAGTACGACTGAAAAAATGTGACCCTGTTGAAGAAAAATGGCAAACGCATTCAAAACAACAGGGCCGGTTCTTCCTCCCTGAGACGGGCGGGGGGGGATTTGGGACGAGAGGACGGAGCAGTAATCAGAGAAGAGTTATGAGATGGAGCTCGCTGAACTGCCTTTACTTCGCTTCCCCTCCTCCTCCTCCTTCGCCTTAACTGCTTTCACTTGTTTTCTTTTTCTTTTCGCCGCCTTGTTCTGTGCCTTTTCGCTCAGATTTCCTGGCCCTGGGAAGCGGTGGAGGGGAAAGGGGAGGAGCGAGGACAGCTGATGGAGAAAATCTGGGGAAAATAGCTTTGGCATTCTTTGCCTCTCTGTGTTCTCTCTTTTACGTAGACAATTTCCAATGAGGCCTAGAAGTAAAAAAGCACTGATATTTCTCAGCGCAATTGCTCCAGACTTGTTGAAAAAAAAAGGTCTTAAAATAACCGCAGGCTGCTGCTTTGTGTCCGTTAACTTAAAATGGAGAAAAAGGGACGGCTTTTTTCCAAACTTCTTGAGGCCGTTGGCTCCTGTGCATAAAATCAGGACAATCTGTAAACTGTATCCTGTAAATCCTCCGTAAGATAGTTGATCGCTTGCCAAATATTTCCCTCCAAAAGCAGATGCTTCATCATCTAAACAGGCGTCTCTCCGCCTGTGTGAGAACTTCAGCAGAACAAATGCAGCATCGAGTTTCACCAGATCTTTCAAAAAGACAAACTGGTCACAACGCCTCGTGGGTTTTTAGCCCCGAGTTGTACTTGGCTTAAAAGATATACCGCCGTAATGTAACCGACGAATGATAGAAAAAAAATATGACGCGACGACGACTTAAATCTTCTCTCTCTCCGCTGCGGCACACGCAAAACGCCTCGCAGCAGCCTCCTTCGCGTTTGGCACGGCGAAAATCAACAGTGAAACACTATATATCTGCTTAGGTAAACATGAGTAAATGGGTCATCAGCGCGTGAGGTTAGTTTACAGACGGAGTGTGAGCGATTTGTTGCCTTTGGGAGGGCAAAAAATATGAACACGCTGGAGACTTTCTGTGGGCTGTTTAGACTGCACGGCTGACCCCTCGCACTGCCTCCACAACAGCGAAGTGGGAGTGCTGCACTATGACTGATCAGTTTCAGGAGGGCGTGTTGCCATAATAGAATTACACCATGGTCTGTCTGTCCAAACATTAGGTTTTTATAAGACAGACTGATTGGAAAAACCCACATGGGCGCGCAGAATTAATTTGCAAAGACGATCTCCGCTTGCCAAATGAATGTAGTGCAGTAAAAAGCACAGTGTGTCTCTGAAATGTTGTGGAGTTGATGGATAAGTAGTACAAGTACCTCAAACCTGCACGAGTTGGTACGTTTTTGAGCACCACCCTATGTCGACAGCATTTCTCAGCTCATGCACACGTGCGTTGTTGCCAAAATTGAATATCCTTATAGCTTCTTTTTCATCACTGAATGTTATTTCTGCAATGTTTACAAGGCAAAGTCACTATATACACTCAATAATTACTCGCTGGAAACAAAGCTAATGTCAGTAAGATAAATATTTGTACTGGCATCGCAATACGGAGTGAGTGACGAGCGCAGACATTAGTCGGCGTAAGTATGTCGGAGCCTTCAGTCGTCCCTCCTGACGGCTGCTGTACAATTTGACAAAATTCACGAGGGCTACTTAGATGTCAAACGGTGTACAAGCTACAACAAAACGCATGCAGGTCCTCCGCGGCCGAGCTGTTACGTTAGCTAGCCTCTCGTCTATGAGTCGACTCGAGCTTGTGTTTACGACTTTGGGGTCGAGCCGTCCCTTTAAATTACTCTTTCAGCTCAATAAACCATAAAAAAAAACAAAAAAAAACCCAACAACAAGTCCTTCAGATTAAATGACAAAACACGTCTATTGTCTGTGTTACAAATATTTGGCTACAAAATAAACCAGTTTGACGGTGTGACAATGCTCTTGAGTTTTGGGTTTAGGGGAACAATCGTGGTTTTGGGTTCAAGTAAATGCTTTGTTATGGCTAAGGAAACATCGTAGCTTCAACCTTTTCGACGTGCGTGTTTGAATACACGAGATCTTTTTGCCGTGTTTACATTCTAACGCGCTAATCTCTGTGTCAGAGATCCGACAGGAAGGATTAGTTTTCTCCCATTATGATTATTTATTACTGCGAAGTCGATGCGTAAAGAAGCAGAATCTGGACAAATGCATATAAATCACGACGTGTTATCTTTTACTACGGCGCTTTCTGGCGTGGAAGGACTAGACTAACATCCCCCCCCCCCTCACTGTTATCACTTGTTTCTTTGGTCCTTGGCAGACAGAAAAGGAAGTCAGCGTGTTCATTGTTCCCACCATTCCCCGTTTCCCAGCTACCTTCCTGGTGCCATTATAAATGGGTGAAGGAGCTGACCCCGAAGCACACGGCTGCTTTGACGCGATCGACGCCCCTGTGGGTCTGCGTTACATCAGTGGCCAAAGCTTGGCACGGGCTCCAGCTGATACAGGAGGATCAAAACCGGAGTTTTAAGAGTTACGACGCGCAGGCCCAACATCTCAGGGTGTTGTCGGTCGAGCTCCTGCCATGTCTGAGCCGCATTCCTACGGTACCCTGAGTTGGGCCGTGCCAAAGCAAACCCTTGAGGCCCAGACAGGGTCACAGAGTAACCCCTGCTGGGAGATACTCAGTTTCATCCCACAGGAAGGATTTACTGTCCGGGACTTTGCCTTTCAGTCTGCAGCTAATAAGCAACTCAACTGGGTCAGGCCACCGCAAGCCCGTCTAAATAATAAATGAAAACAGAGACACGTTGAAAAAGTTGCCAGATGACTGCCCGGCTCGGTTTGTTCTCAGTAGGAGAATGAGTGTAACTTCCTCGTGTTGATTTTGTTGGAGCACATGTCGGGAGACGGGGGGATGGCCTACTTTTCCATCTGTACGCTGATATAAGAGCCGGATAATAATTCAATATCGTGATTTATGCACTTTAAAGCCACACTGTGAAGAGTTTTGAGATGATTATAGCATCTTTCGGATTCTTCTGGTGGCATAAATTTCGAGTTGACGAAAAATGAAACAATTCTGGTTAGAACCGGTGCCGTCTCCAGCCATTCACTCTCGGTGGCTCTGGTTTGGATCTCACATGCGGAGCTTTACAGGGAGATCGTGTGTCCTTTTTTTTTGAAAAGTGGAATTAACAATGTTTCTCTTACAAATGAAAAGTTGAATCCTCAGGCATTAAAGCTAAATCTTTTTTCTCGATTCAATACACTTAAAGGTTTTGCAGAGACAACCTTACTTGGTCTGGTATGACCAGCAGCTTATGGTGGATGATGTCAGCGAACGTTAATTGACTTTAGGTAGATATTTCCTGTGTAGCTGACGTGACCGAGGGGGAAGTTCGCAGACTCGATACTACCACAACTACTACCACCGCTATTTCATCAACATGGCAGCCATCTGTTCTGCTTTGTGCGCCTAACTTTGGGCCGTTTGGAGCGTTGCAACCAAATATAAACTGGTTCCCAGCTGGAATGAAAAGCAGGTCATACTCTGCAGGTTGTTGTGCATTGAAAACCGATGGAAACACGGGCTGGTTCACAAGTAATAAAGTAATAAAAGTGGTTCAAGAACCAGAGCTAATTTGGTGGAAAAGGGCCCTAAAGCTATGTTTTAACATCTGCCATTACTCGTAACTTTCACTCATGGCAGCTGTTTGGCAAAAGTTATATAATGGCTTTAGCTGGAATTGTAATATAATTTCAAGCAAACTCTTCATTTATCAAAAAATCTACAGACTTTTTAGAAAGAACGTGTGTGACGATTCTGACAGTTGGTTTCAGCTTCTAACTCTCCTTCTGCCCCACGATCTAATCAACCAATCATGTCGTTGCCTATAAACTTTAATCTGTTCTCGTTTCTGCTCTTCTCAGCCGTCATTTCAGTGCAAAATGGTTCCGACTGTCCTCCACCACGTTCGCCTCCAGTTCGTCGTTTCCAATGACCAGGTCGAGTTAATCAAAGTCCGCCTCGCTTCACCTTCAATCTCGGATTATAATGGACGTCACAATGGGGCCCAGTCGCAAAAGACATGCACTATATTTCACATCTCAAGTGCACATGGCGGTAAATATATTATTTATTCACTCAAGTCTCTCCTGACTGAAATCTGGTTTACTGCATGAGAGTGAGACTCTCTTCATTGCACTGAACACCAGTTTGACCGCTTCAAATGTGATTTTTTTTTTCTCCCCCTAACTTTTAGAAAGTCTTTACTAAAATTGTGATATTGGTTTCTACAGAGCAATGCACTTAAAGGTGCAACATGTGTAAGAATTGGCCACCTGTTGAATTCATACGCCAAACATATAGGGGTCTGCTGCTAACGGAACTGCCATTAGCTACTTAGCTCAGTTAGCGGTACAGCTAGCGGTCCAGAATGGGAGCCTGGAGCACTGGGTTGTTGGAACGACAAGGTTTTCTGACCCTGACAGCGAACACTGACAGGAAGCAGCCCCAAAAACATGACACGAAAACTGTCATTTCTTCACATTCTGTTGATAATCTTGATGCATTTTTTGATTTCTCTCAGCTAAAATTCTTAATTTCAACAATGTTTTATCTCAGCAATAAAGTAAATGTATTTTTTTTTGTTTGTCCTTTTACTGCGAGCCACACAATTTACAGTATTGTCTTGTAAGATAAAAACAGGCATCCACATGACTAGAACAAAGCCTGCGAGGCTTGAAGAAAAGTCCCTCATCAGGATAAACTTACAGCTTGAAGCATTTACGGTCTTTCTTCTGCTATCTGCTCATCAGTCTCTTTGAAATGTTTCATTTAAAGCGTGTTATCTCAAAGAACGTGGACGTAAACATACAGTATGTGACATAACGACTGTTGTGTTGCCAGAAAGCGCGTTGTCATATTCCGATCTAACAGCGAACTGACCGTTTAAATGCGGCGGTGACACGCCTGCATGCATGAGGATACTGTGTAAGACCCTAATGTGAATGCTCCCAGTGTGTGGTGGGGGAAACAGCCCAGACTGCTTCCTGATTAGTTTAGTGGACCACAGGATGAGGTGGGCAACAACTGTGTGATCTGCCACTGTGTGCGAGCACGTGAACGGGGGAGGGGGGGGGGCGCGCATGAGTGTGCATTTGTGTATGTGTGCGCGAGTGTGTCTTTTTAAGGAGGGGGGATTTGCCTGCGGCCGTGGCGGTTCCAGACCATGTAATTACTCCCACTTAGCATGGAGAAAAAAATAACAATTTCAGTCATAACACAGGAGGCAAATTATGGTTGGGAAGCCACTGGCCATGGTCTATGCTATATATTTCTATCTGCGCAGGTTGTTCTGAGCGGACACATTCAGAGCAATTATCAATTTCCCCAAAATACCCTCCTAAACGCACATATCCGAGTGAGTCAGCATTTCCAGTCGAGTCGAATGAGGAACGGCGATCGGCCTCGCAGAAGCGCGGTGCGTCTCGATCTATACTTAGCGAGGTTAATCAGTGAATTAACCTCCCTCAAACAAACTAATTGACGCACGTCTTGCGTGAAACCAAAAGCGCGCCTGGTGTCTCGCGAGGGGTTCGTTCTCTCTTGCCTCTTTTTTTTTTTTTCCTTCCTTCTCTGAGAAAACACCTTGAAATCTTCAGCTGACTGACAGCTATAAACACAGGCTCGGAGCTGCTATTTGTTTTCTAGTGGGCAGCTCCAAAACCGCAAGAATACTACATTCATCACGCCAGAGCAAATTTAAGATTGGTGATGACAATGCAAGGAGAGGGAAACGGGGGGGGAGTGTGTGTATATATGTGTGTATATATGTGTGTGTGTGTGTGTGTGTGTGAGCGTGCAAAGCAGCCGGTGAGTCACTGGTCAACTCGGAGAAGGACGGAGACACCGCAACACAAACAGAACGACCACACTTTATCTGCGGGCCGTTTCGATAACATTTTGATCAAAATCAGTCAGTCGGCGGTTGCTTCACGAGGCCCGCGGATTTCATCATCTCTGTCTTACTCATATTCTTTAAACATTTCAGCCCAGAATACACTCGGAGCCCGCGAAGCGCCGCGAGATAAACCAGCCTGCAAGGGTGCTTTTATAGCAGATTAGCAAAAAACATATTTAAAAAGGTGCTATAAAGCCAATGAAAACATAGCCTGCAGTGCTGAAACGCTTAAAGGGTAACTCCGCATTCCGGCTACATTACCCACAATGCAACTAGCCGCTGAGTGACATCACTGGAGGCAGATTATCAGATTGCAAGCAGCTTTCTCTGGAGCCATACGAGACTTTAAACTACATTTTCACATATGCAGTAGTCCTCTTCAAGACCTGTTAACTGATGGAGTTAGTCAGTCAGTTAGTTAGTTAGTTAGTTGAAACTAAAAAGTTAACCCTTTAAGTAAACCCAAAGATTATTGGATAATGATCATGGTTAAACTTGTAGATTCAGTTCAAGTGTTGTTGTTTTTTTTTGATGAATCTATAAATATTTTTCATAGCAAACTTTTATTTCCTAGAGAGCACAAGCACCTGTCATCGCAGTTCTTTTCGAGCTATGAATTTCAGAGATTTTGCGCTGTTCTTCTCAAAAAAAAAAAAAAAAAAGAAACTTCCGCTTTGACAGATTGTTAAAAGCGCATCAGACAAATCCGCATCTTGACAACCGCTGACAGGAGGCTTTAAAAAGGCATCCGTCAGCTGCAAAGTATTTTTGAACCCTTACAGGCGAGCATACAGTTTACATTCACAACACACACACACACACACACACACGCACACACTCCTGACAAAGAGAAGTAAAGTCAGTCTGCCAGGTTTGTGAAAGATCGCCTGGGCAGAAAGGAGGCTGGGGAGGCGAGAGGGAGCCAGAGAGCTGCATGGAGAGGAGTAACAACAGCAGCGGGCGAAAGCTCTCTTTCCCCATTTTCACTCCCCACACCTTCTCCGGCTAAAAATCCCTCCCGAGCGCATGTACCTCCCTCCCTGGCAGCGCTTTGAGCCTGATACGACCACAGTTTAGATAAGCATTCTTCCACAATGAGAAGCCAGCAGTGTGTGTTTTGTTTTGTTTTTTTTCTCTTCTTTTTCTTTCTCAAACAAAGCCCCGAAAGAAATGCCTTTGGTTTCTGGGTTTCTGATGGGGAGCTGTGAGTTTGTTTTCAATTTAGGGTTATCCCAGGAACACACAGGTTTCTCTCTCCAAAAATAGGCAGCACAGAAAGTGGATGGTGGGGGGGGGGAGAAGAAGAAGAAGAAGTAGCAGAGAGGAGGGAAAGAAGAAGAAGAAGAAGGGAGGGGAGTTTGGTTAATGAGCACCAGATGCCTTACCTTCGGTGGTAGCCACATTCTTTGGAGCTTTAGTTGGTGTATGATCTGTGCTCGAACTTATGTCAGAAGAGATGCTTGAGCTCCCTTTACCTGCAGGGGGAACGGGAAGAAAAACAAAAACCGCTGAGACACAGTATAGAAACGTTAGGATGACAAACTGCAGGCGCGATTTACTGGTTTTACTCTTTTCATTTGGGGCGACAACGCCTTTTATCCTTAAATCCCGAAGAGTGTCTAGCAGAGATAAGCTGGAATCGCACTTTGATGATGTCTTAAACGCAGTAAGAAGGTATGAAGGGTAAAGAAATATAAAGCCCATCGGTCTCTGCTCTCATGACTTTTATGTTCCTCAATTTTGTAGGGACGGTGAGCCTTGGCACACGCACAAAGACCTCGCTGGTTTGTTTAAGTTACTGTCCATCTTTTTTGATATTTTGGAAGAAGAATAAAGTCTCCCGAAATCCTCTTTCAGTGCAGAAACCCTCCTGCGTAAGATACAAGCGGTCTGTCTTTAATGAATGATCCGCAATTAAATGTTTCGTTCTCCCGAGGTCGTGGAGTCCGCGCAACTGCCACATGAAAGTGCTTTTTTATTACGTTTACGTGAATTTACGGCTCCTTGCAACCTTGTATTATTAGATCGAGGATTTGGATTTTCTGCGCAGGCAAACAGGAGAGCTGCGTTTCAAAGAGATGAGCCCTCTGAATGTGTGCCTCCGCTTGCCAGAGCACGACAGGGCCCGACTGCCATGGTGACTGCAGGCTGCCTGTGGAGCAGTTGTTTATGGCATTTCATTCCTCAGTCAGATCATAAATGCAGCTTTGTGGCTTTCCTGAGACTAAGTATGCGCCTTTCACCCAGCACGACAAGGTCGAAGAGGTACTCTGAAACAGTCAAAGCCACATGCACATCAAGCGCGGCCACCTAAACAGAACCGACAGTTCCCGAAATAAGTCGTAAATATGAAGGCTTGCGTCGGGAGGGGAAAATGCAGCCGGCGACTCCGAAGACGAATGATTGCACAGATAAGCCTGGGAGATATGGACGAAAAATTATTATCGTGATATCGTTTTAGGCTATATAACATCACAATATTTGTGACCAAATACCTCGATGTCTATGCCGGGACAGCGTTGTTGTGGATGACTATTGGTACTTTCACAAAATATTAACGGGATGAGATATAAAGATGTCAAGATATTAAAATCTGGGACGATAAATAACGCAGATAGAGAGATCATTTCAAACTGATGCAGCTCATATGGTTTGAGTATGAATGACATTCTGTGGTGACATCACTGAGCCGGCACATCTGCTAAGGCTCCTTCAGTCCACAGAAATGACTCAGAAATCCACGAAGAGCTTGCAGATGTCAACCTAAGACCACTTTTTTTTTTTTTTAATAATATCCAAGCAGAGCAGAAAGCATCAACACAAGCAAATATGTTTCAATGTTAAACTGGTTGCAGCATTCTTTCGCAGGGCCGTGTGCTCGACGCATGTGGGTCTGCCAAAGGCCGATTGTTTTCTGTCTTTCTAGAGAAACAACCTTCACAAAAGCTCCGGCTTCCTGTCTCGTGCTTATATAATGTGTTGGTGTGGAGAGTTGCTGCATAGCTGTGACCAGTGTGTAATTAATTGTGGAGTCACACTTGAAAACAGATGTGGACAGAACGAAATTGCAGGAATCTGCACTTGTAGCTAAGATACTGGTGCTAAACACTTTCAAAACTTTGCAATATTTTCTTTTGTGGAATGAATACGTTTAAAATAATGTAAATATTGAAGTTACTTTAAGATTTTTAAGAAGTCAATACGAACATTTTCTTAACAACAGCAATTCAACGTACTTAAATTCTGTGATTACCTCAATTTATGGTAGTTTTCATTGTTGGTGGCGGGGTCTGCCATTCCCTACTGCCTACCTATGTGTATGGGATTCAGCAAAAAACACTTGTGTACAGAATTACATCAGATTTGGTTAGAAAAAAAGCCATATATTGACTGAAGAAATGAATCAACAACTTGGGGCGGCTGTAGCTCAGGAGGTAGAGCGGGTTGTCTAGTCATTGGAAGGTGAATGGTTTGAATCCCTGGCTCCCCCAAATGCAAGTCAAAGTGTCCTTAAGCAAGATACTGAACCCCAAACTGCTGCTGATCGGCAGTTGGCACCTTGCATGGCGGCCTCTGCCATCACTGTGTGAATTGGTGAATGTGACAAGTGTTGTAAAGCTCTTTGAGCGGTCAGTAAACTGGAAAAACGCTGTAGAAACGAAATCCATTTAAATATATTCTCTATTTCCTCTGTCAGCATTCACTGGCTTCCTTAGTCTTCAGCTGTTAATGGTGTAGTGTGTATAGATTAGAGAGATTTACGGGTAGAAATGGAATCTAGTATTAAAAGTTATGTTTGCATTAGTGTACAATCACCTAAAAATAAGACTTGTTTTGTTTTCGTTACCTACACAGGAAGAGGTTCCTCGTCTACAGCCTGCCATGTTTCAACAGTAAACACCGACCCTACAGAGGGCATCTCACATGTTTCATATGTTCTGATGGCATGAGAGTGGGTACTTGTGTATAGATGGCTCTATACTTTACACACCGGACCTTTAAGCTGAATATCTTTTAGGTTTTTAGACGGCACGAAAGACCTTTAAAAGACATTAACTTGAGCTGTGTTGGACATTTCTCTCCATTTTCTCAATCAATCAGTCAATTTATAGACAAAATGTTTAATCAGTTAATTAGCTGGATGATCAATCACAGAAATAATTACATACAGTTAGTCATATGTCTAAAAATCAAATGAGAAAACTAATAACAAACAGTTGCTCAAACAGCTTCTAGCTTCACTGTTGACTCAACCAGGACTGAACTTTGCCAACTTTTTTGGTGCAATACTTTCTTTTTCCAATACAGGGAAAAGACTTCCAACAACATCGTTCAGTGTTGCGAGAGTAAACGGTCTCAAAAATGTGTATTCACCGCTAGGAAATCCCTAAAAAAAAATTTATCTGTATCTGAAATTTCACTTTCATCTGCAAAGTTATTCGTAAGAAAATGCCTCAAAGCACTTTAGTTGCTTCAGGTAAATCATAAAAGGGATGTTTTCATGGTTTTAATTGGGAAAGTAAAAAAATCAAAGTTTGCACTGAGTTTGGAGTGTAATGCTTCATGTTTTACACAAAAGACTTGCAAACTTGCTGTCCTACCTTGCAATGAAAGGGAGAATTACTATCTTCATAGCTTACGTCATATTTTTCCCACCCGACTAATGTCTGTAAACCCGAGAGTTAAATAATAAAACGTTGTTGCGAATTCAGCCCAAGAAAGAGCTCAAATCTTGAGATAGGATCTGTTCGTGTACCTCGGCAGGCTGGATTCCTAGGTGGAGCAGGTCCACTTGTTATTTTTAACATCATGAGTTCCAATCTTTTCTCTGCAGTTATTGACTTAGGAAGAGAGCACACTGGAATGTTATTTATACAAACATTTCTGCTCTGGAGACAGAAGTAATGCGTTAGGTAGAGTCGGACCGCAGTTTTTTTCTCTGAATAAGTAATGTTGAAGATTAGAAGTTAGATGAAAAACACAGAGGAGGTTTGGGGGTAATATGAAGGCTAGTATTCTTGGTGCTGAAGTTGATCCATGCCTATAGCAATGAAGGGGAGTTTGTCATGGTTGGAGATTTTATCAAAATTATGGTATGTGATTCTTAAAAAAATGGATTTTGGTTATAATAATATCACAAAAATGCTGTTTATCCTCTGGATTTAAGCCACATTCCAGTTGAGAGAAACACTTCTCTGAATACATCTGGCAGACATGTTGGAAAGAATGGTGGTCATTTAATTTTTCTCATCTTTAGTTACCTTCTCTAATAAATAAGAGAGGAAATCGGAGCCAGAGGGACAACACTTGGATTCTCATCTTTGCTGTCAGCTTCACCAAGTAACTCTGATTCTTCGGCTCTGCCCGAAGATCCAAGGAGGAGCTGCTTCTTTTTAAACATAAGGCTATTTTGTGCCCTTTCAAGTGCCGACTACCTGTCTTTGTTTACATGGGGATCATATGGCATTGAACAATGTGCACAAAATGGCTGCCAGACAATCAAACAACAAAAAGTTGAGGGACTGTGGACAAAAATCTCTGGAATTGGCTCTTATCGAGATAAGACTGATTACACGTGCCCAGACACTGATGTCCTTTGACCCACCTCGACTAAACCTGCAGCAATACACTCCACACACAACCTGCCATGAATTAGGCTACTTGAGTGTTGTCTGATGAACTCCCTGCCCCGCCATGTCAGCTGCTTTTGACTAACTGTGTGAGGTGGTATATGATTTAAATTGACTGCATGACAGATCTTAAACATCAGCTTTGCTACTGACTTTAACTGAAGAGGCTGATACTCGGCTTTCAGATCAAAACTGTGCAACCTATTAGACATATTGCGTCCTACAGTTACAAGTAATGTTCAAACTAAAACAATATTTAAGAAACGGCTGCATTGTTTTATGTTAGTTTAGTTGGAAATAAGGAATAAACAGCCTGTGAAACGGTGGGTTGTTTAATGGTTACACAGTCTGGTAAATGTCAATCTCTGTTTTATATGACGAATGTAAAGGTGTCACATCTTCATATCAAAAAAGTGGATATTATTAAGTCAAATGCTACTATTAGCTGCACATAATCGACACATCCTAAAAGTCAAAGATTTTTGAATGGAGTCTGGTGTAAGTTCCACTCAACAGAAAGAGACAATGCTTAAAGTAAGACAATTAAAGATGTAAAAGGAATTATGCTAGTTTTAAGTGAGCTCAGACATATTTAATTAGCTAGCATTGTTTTATACTAGCTTGGTTAGACACCAATCAGAAACTATTAGCTTAACAGTGACAGAATTTAGTAAATTTCACTCTGTTTTATATCAAGAATAGTCTACAAATGTTGTACATCTTTTAAAAGTATAAAAATGGGAAATTTGAAGTAAAAAGTTGCTATTAGCGCCACATCAACCACTCATCCTTGAAATAAGAGGATTTTTGAATGGAGTCTGGTGTAGGTTCAACAACCCTTATATTACAGTAAGAAAATTAAAGGTACAGAGGGGATGATGCTAGTTTTAAGCTAGCTCAGACAAACTCAAAGAAGCTTCAAGAAACTGCTGCATTGTTTTATGTTAGTTTAGTTGGACACCAATAACAAACAATTAGCTTAACAGTGACAGAGTTTGTTCAATGTCACTATGTTTTGTATGAACAATAGAAACATGTCACATCTTTAAAAATTATAGAAAAGTAGGAAATTTAGAGTCAGATGTTGCTATTAGCTCCACACCATTCACACATCCTCAAAATTAGTAGTTTTTTGAATGGAGTTTGGTGTAAGTTCAACTACACAAAGAGAGACAACACTAAAAGTAGGAATATTAAACATATTGAAGGAATTGTGCTAGTTTTAAGCTAGCTCAGACAAACTGAAAGAAGCTTAAGAAACTGCTGCATTGTTTTGTGTTAGTTTAGGTGGACAGTTAGCTTAACAGTGACATAATTTGGTAAATGTCACTGTTTTATACAATTAATATAAACGTGTCACATCTTAAAAAAGTATCAAAAGTAGACAATATAAAGTCAGACGTGGCTATCGGCTCCACATCATCCATACATCTGTAAAATTAAAAGATTTTTGAATGGAGTCTGGTGTAAGTTCAACTTTACACAGAGAGGGACATCAGTTGAAAATTACATTTATAGAAGGAACAGTGCCAGTTTTAAGCTAGCTCAGACAAACTGAAAGGAGCTTAAGAAACTTCTGCATTGTTTTATGTTAGGCTAGCTGTTTCTCAGTGGTGTCCAACTTAACTAACAGTGACACAGTTTGATCACTATGTTTTATATGAAGAATATAAACATGTCACATCTTTAAAAAGTATAGAAAAGTAGGAAATGTAGAGTCAGATGTTGCTATTAGCGCCACATCATCCACACATCATCAAAATTCGCAGTTTTTTGAATGGAGTTTGGTGTGAGCTCAACTGTACACATAGATGGACAACACCTAAAGTAAGGAAATTAAACATATAGAAGGCATTATGCTAGTTTTAAGCTAGCTCTGAAAACTTGAAGAAGCTTAAGAAACTGCTGCATTGGTGTGTGTTAGTTCAGCTGGACACCATTGAGAAACAATTAGCTTAACTGTGACACAGTTTGTTAAATGTCACTATGTTTTGTATGAAGAATATAAACGTGTCACATCTTTAAAAAGTACAGAAAGTAGAAAATATAAAGTCAAACGTAGCTATGAGCTCCACATCATCAAAATTCGAAGTTTTTTGAATGGAGCCTGGTGTGAGCTCATCACTACACATAGGGGGACAACACTTAAAGTAAGAAAATTAAACATATAAAGGGAATTATGCGAGTTTTAAGCTACCTCTGAAAACTTTAAGACGCTTAAGAAACTGCTGCGTTGCTGTATGTTAGTTCGGCTGGACACTATTGAGAAACAATTAGCTTCACAAAGCCTGATGAGATGAAAACGACTTCCAAGTGGAATTCATATAAAACGTGTATTTTTAAGGTCGTAATTGGAGCACTTACCCTCGCTTCCATACTGTTTTCCATTGTTCGCACCCATCGTAAAGAATACATAATCTATGCGCAAAGCTCGGTTGTTGTTTTTTTAATCAAAAAGAGTTAAATTCCAGAGAGAAGGGAAGTCTTTCCATTTAAGAGAGAAAAGGCGAGACAGTCGGGAGTTCGTGCGCAGGGCCGTTAGCTCCGACTCCAAATAGTTAATCCAGATGTTGAACAGAGGACGGCTTCAGCAGCACTACGCGAAAGGAAAGAAGGAAAGAAAGAAAACCTAGAATCCGGACTTCCAGCGGTGCAGACTTTCTATATCTGAACATCCACAGAACAAACAAAAAGACAAAAAGAAAAAGAAAAAATCCAGATTCGAGGAGTTTTGGAGGATAAAGTTTTGGTGAAGTGGCCGCTGGATGGTGAAGCAGCTGTTTATCAGACGACTGGGGCGAGCGAGTGAGTGAGTGAGTGAGCTCTCAGTCCACTGGACCTGGACCTGGATCTGGACCTGGATCTGGACCTGGATCTGGATTTAAAGAGACCGCAGACCAGAGAGGGAGATGTGGAGGTTTAAAAAAAGATAAGGAGACTGTGACTCACACAGACACAGACACAGAGGAATCACAACATTTAACACAATCATTATATGTTTTATTATAAATGCTTTGAAAATAAGACACGTGTTCCATGAGTATAACTTTTATTCTCCTCTGAGGAAGTGGTGGAATAGAAGAAAAATATTTTATTATTTTGTATCATGTAGATAGTTTTTTTTAATGCTATTAGTCACATGTATCGTTATCTCTGTTTCTTGTGTGTTTTGTCTCTTTTGGGCAAATAAATTACACTCAAAATACATGTGTGAGGAGATGGAAGAGAGTCTGTGACCATTACTGTAAAAATAAATAGTGAAAAGGCAACCTCATGAATTCATAAACAAAATATACACACGGCGGAACATCTGAGCTGGATTATTAAAACGATATTATCATATGTGTATCAATATTTCATCTTTGTTTTAAGGACACCCTTATCTGGACGGCCTTCAAGATGTAATTAACTCTAAATTCAGGCCTAACATCTATTAATTATGGTTATTGTTTGACTGTTACAATCAATTAAGAAATCAAAATTAGCTAATTTCTTAATGATGTCTATGTTTTAATGCCTCCCTAATTATATTTACTTACTGGAAGTTGTCGTGCATTGAAAATGTTACCCAAGTTTGTCAGTATAATCAGGAAAATGTACTTTAGACATTAAAAGGTAGTGAAATGTCCCCTGTGACTGTTCTACTATCATACGTTATATGATCAGATTATTATTGTTCGTTCGTTGATGTAAAAGCAGACTTTTACTAACTGCTAACAGCAAAACGCGCAGGAAGTTAGCTCGCATCGGCTTTAACCATTTAGAATTAAAATGCAACTAATAATCATTTCCATCGTTAATTAGCTAAATTATTGTCTTCACTGCTGGCTTGGTTTGTTTAAACTGACACATTGCCTCCAGTGATGTCACTCAGTGGTGATGTTGCATTGTGGGTAATGTAAGGTGACATGTTTTGGTAAAGAAGAAGGGTGTGAGGAATAAAACTGGTGACATCTCTGGTCATTCGTTTCTAAACCGCGCTAGACCCAAATCTGGAGCCTACATTATCCACAATGCAACTCACCACTCAGTGACATCACTGGAGGCAATTCATAAGATTACCCTTGACTTTATTGTGTAATTGGTGGACTTTGACTACTGACTACTTCTCCTACGTTGCTTTAAAGTGAGTCACAACCCTATTAAGCGGTTTTTCCATCACACATCTCATTAATATCCAAGTATGACGTCATCACAAGTGTGAGTTTTATAGATTCACACTGAGCCAATCGGACACCGAGGACACATAATCTCCAGAATATTCCGAGGATATAGACGGACTGAAAGAAGAGAATGGATTTAACGGCACATGTCGGAATGCTTCTATGAATAGCAGACGAACAGGTCATTGGATACGTACCAGTAAAGGCCCGGGACAAACCCAGTTGTCTGCTGCTGACAGTCGACTTAATATTCTGGATACAGGCTGAAATTCCTTTCTAAATGCACACAGATCAAAACCCCCCCCGAACCTTCACATTACTTCTGTATCCAGCAGAGCCGTGTTGATCTCCACTTGACTCGGAACAAGCCATCAAGAATGCGTTGTGTGCTTAAAACAATGTTTGATTGGCTCACATGGTACCAATCAACTGGGCTTTTTTGGCTGTCTGCGAGAGGTCAAATGCCAAAACCTCAAAATCTTTACAGCCGGCAGTCTCTCTGCCACACTGGAATGCATAGCGAGAAACGCTTTGTGCAGGCGATGAATGTGATCTAAACTCAGAAAAATGACCAAATTACAAGCTCCACGCCACTTGTTTGAGGGAAATTCTGATTTTAAGTGTGAATAAAACCCAAACATTTTTTTTATTCAAGTCTAAAAACCGACACATTTAAAAAAAAAAAAAGATTTAAAGCTCACGGTGTCAGATCAGCTCCGACACTTGGCCGTTGCTGGTCATCCAGTGTGGAAACACACCCACGGGAGCGAACGGGTAAAGGTTGACGGCAGGACTCGTGTTTATTTCGGGGAGCAGCTCAGATTTGGCTACAGACATGGCACAGCAGGCCGAAGCGGAGACACTGAAGCCGTCCTCTGGCACAGATGCGCTCCGGGGTGACGTGGCCGAGGCGCCGCTGGTGTCGTCCACAGTGGTAATCGAGGGAGCCGAGTGGTCATTTTCGGCCTCTGTGGTGGCCGGGCGGAGGGGAGGAAGTGGAGCAGAGGTTATCTCCTCGAGCTTGTTGCGTAAAGTCGTCAGGGTGAGAGGGATGGACATGCACCTGGGACACAGTCAGAGGAATGTTACGCTTCTGCACATCATTAACCGTAGAAAGAAGTGGCGGATACGAGAGTCGTGATCAGTACCTCGTCATGACGGTGGAAAGGTGTTCATCCAGAGAGGGATCCTTTATTCCTGCCGCGAACAGAGTGCAGCCAATCTGATGAGAATCGGATACGTTCACCAGCACTGTGGCAAAAATAAAAGCGCCGATAAGTCAAACAAATCGGATTAATAAAGGCCACTGCTGTTGATGCTGAAAATAAGGATGTGTATGATAAGTCAAGTAGTCTTAGTTTAGTATTAAACATTCCTGAACCGAGACGTTGACGCACTCGGGCTCTCGTCTGACAGTCATACTTGAGCTTCGTTAAATATTTTGCAGTAAATGCTCACAAACAGCGAGGGAGTCGCTGTCAGGTCGGTGGAAGGTCACAGAAAAGCTGGTCTCAGACTCTGGAAGGACTTCATGGTGCAGCTCACAAACTGAACCTGAGAGCAGAATCCAACAAAAAAAAAAACATCTGATTACCGACACGTTTTCATTTTCCCTGCCTGAGCTTGTCCATTTAAAAAAAAAAAAAAAAAAAGATTCTCGCACCTGTTCTGGCACCCTGAGAGGTGACACAGCTCCTCAGCAGGGTGTTGATGGCGCACTGATGTCGAAGCAGCTCCAGCAGGGCCGGGACATGTGCAGGGTGGGTGAAGGGAATACTGTCCACGACAGTCGCTCTGTGGGCGGACGCCTCCCGTGCAAATCCAGAGAGAATATAACTGTGCATCACACCACCGGGAAGAGGCTGGACAGAAAAAAAAAAAAAGAAAAAAAAAAAAGCGCCGATTCCTTTAACGTCCCAGTACATCTAAAAAGGTTCGTCTGATGATTTAGCATGAAATTAACATTACGCTGAGCTCAAAACAAGTGTTAAAACACACGCACCACTTTAAAAACAGCGTCCCGCTCATCCATCGTCTCCTTTTGGCCGTTTGCACTTGAACGTCTCATCAGAAGCTGGGGTAAGGGTGCCCACTGCAGGTCAGCATCTGGTATGGTCACATCTAGGAAATATCAGAGGGAGAGCAAGAGAGCACGTGGTATTGTGGTGCCATCAGTTTGAACCCATTTCATACAGTTTTTTTTTTTTTATGTTTAATAGTCGTCTGACCTGTAATTTGGCTGAGCTTGTTAACAAAAGACTCCATCATCGTGACGGCTGGATGCAGTTTGAGGAGGAAGCAGGCCGGCAGCGTCTCACACGGCACTTCGCTCGGTGGCAGGAACACTGGACAGCTGCCACAGGACACAGTTCCACCATAACAACACTGACAAAGGGCTGGAACTAATAACCATTCTGCCTGATCGTTGACATTTTTTGCTTGAAAAAAAAAAAAAAAAAAATGACTGAAGCCATCAAAAAAAAGATTGTTATAACAATCTGTTGAAAGCAATTAATTTCCGTCAGTCGACTAATCGTCGCAGCTCTATCCGCCACCGACGTTCACCGTGGGATGCTAAATGATTATCATCCCGTTGAGCGAGAGATTAAAGCGGGAGCGTGTTACCCCCGGGGATCCAGCTGTGCCGGCTGCGGGAGAACAGAAGCCGTCTGAAGGCTGCGAGTCACGTCGCTGACACCTACAGTCACCTGGGCTTCCTGGACGGCTGCGTCTGTCATTTTTATTCGACAAACGAGAGCTTTCAGGAAGTCGTTAAAGGCTTTACGGGAATATGAATCATGCATCTAAAAAAAAAAAAAAGGTCTATCAGTCTGCTATTTAAGCTGTTTCCAAGGGTTTGGGTTTCAACGTCTTACGTAAATCTGAGGTCTTGAGTCCATCAGTCGGGCTGGTGTAGAACTGGATGGTCAAAGGGCGATCTGGAATGATACGGTAAATAATCAAAATGGAGAAAAGACGCATGCGTGACTTATGTTTTGGCTTTTCGGTGTCGAGTACCTTCTTTTCCGGCGATAAGACACCCAATCCTGCCGCTGTTGATCGTGTCTACCTGAGGGTCGAAGTCCTTCTGCACCCTGAAAGCACAAAATCTGGGCTGATTTCTCGATCGTTTTTGTTTTTCTTAGGCAGCTTTGAAGTTTCGAACCGTGTTATACCGCCTTTAAAATAAAAGCTGGCGTGTTGGTGTACAGCTGAATGTGCCGTCCAAATTCACACCTTTATTCACTTTTTGTGTGATTGTAGTTCTTGTACTGATTGATTGTAGGATTTAAGCCGTTTTATTTTTCACCAAAATATGCCCATCACAACGTCCGAGAGCTCAAAGTGATGTTCATAACTTTCCATATGTTTCCAAAGAGCAGCCAAAACCTAATACATTTCATTTCTAATGGTAAACAAGCACCGAGTCCTAACTTTTGAGAAGCTGGAGCAAGCAATTATTTATTTATGAATTAAGTAATCATCATAGTTTTGAGGCCGTCTCCATTTCACCTCACTCACCTCGGCAGTTGTGACATTTGCTGCAGGTCTTTCTCGAGGCATTGTAGAGACGCAAACAGCTTTAATTTGATTTCGCTGAAACAAAAAAAAAAAAATAGATATAAAAACAGCTGAACAACTGCAAGAAGCCCAGCGTTTATTAAAGCTAACGGATGATTTAGGCACTTGTCTCCGGGGA
>OMLP01032578.1:0-10436 GCA_900302685.1 Spondyliosoma cantharus | reverse complement strand
GAGCGCAGAGGAGGAGGAGGCGGAGGAGGAGGAGGAGGAGGAGGAGGAAGAGGAGGAGGGTGACAGCTAAGAGGAGTAAAAAAGGAGGGCAGGATGAAACAGGGGAGGAGGAGGAGGAGGAAGGGGGGAGTGAGGGAGAAACTGTTGCAGCAGGAGAGGAGAGATGGAAAGAGAAAGTGAAAGAGAAAGCGAGGGAAAAGGAATAAGAGGGCAGTTACAGAGGATAAGGCTCAGTGTGTGTGTTTGCGTGTGTGTGTGTGTGTGTTTTTGCACTGCTGACACGGCTCATGAATACACGAGACTCCCACAACTCTGCTGTGGGTAATTGCAGTCGCAGTGTTTCTCTGCCGCAGTCGAGATCAGACCCAACGTGCCGGTCAAAGATGGAGACCGAAAGAGAAGAAGAAGAGGGAGCGAGGAAAAGATGGAGGGAGTGCGGCCGCGTTATACGCTGTTCGTTCCTTCCCTCTGGAGCGAGACGTGGAAGTGTTTTCTGAAATGAGTGCACAGTGTCAGCTAGGAAAAACACTAAGGTATAAGATGAAAAGGCTTCTTCATTAAAGGATAATTTCCCCCCCAAAATTTAAAAAATCTGTCTGTCGCTCGCTGATGAAAATGTCAGCTGGAGTTTAGTAGGCCACAAAACATTTCTGGATCTTTGCAGCAGAAACAGAAACGCTGCAGAATCCTCCAGAACAACTGAAGTAGACGTGGAAAAGCAACATCAGAATAAACATTAATGGCTCCATTAAGCTCCGTGGAAGCCCTGAGATCCCAAACTGATTTGAAAATAAGTAAAACACACCCAGAGTCAGTCGCGTAAAAGAAATGTGCACACATATTTTATTCGTTTTAGTAAACAGCTTGTAAAGCCCTGTGAACGCACGCTTCTATTTGATAAATATCAGTAATTGGTATTTTGATTTCAAAGAAATACATGAGAGTGAGGCGTCCAAAGCTGGTTTCTGGTTCTAGAGTTTGAGACGTGAGTTTTCGCTGTGCGTCTTTGATTGTCCTGTCACAGCGGTCATGAAATATGAATATGGAAGCTCGCATGTGGATCACAGAGACGGGCGCAGGAAGTAGATCACGGCCTCTTTAACTATAGATATGAAGAGGGAGCGAAAGAGGAGAGACGGAGAAACACAGCGAGACATCTTGAGTTAAGGGTTATATAAGCGCGGGGTCAAATGACAAACGTTTCATGTGTGAGAAGGAGGAGGGTTTTTTGCGAGAGAGAGGAGAAAAAAAAAATCTGTCAAAAATCTTGTCAAACCTCTCCTCCCTTTGAGAAGTCGGAGACGGAGAAGAAAGCGGGTTGAGATTCAAAGAGTTCAGTCGAACGCAAGGCAAGAGGGAACTCCCAAAGTTTGCTTCCTCCCCGACGAGATTAAAGGAAAGCCTATGTTTGTCTGCGTCGCTTTTTTAAAGTGGTAGTTTTCGCGAATCGGCGCAGCTGATCAGAGCCGACGGAAATCATCCGCGTTTCCCCGGCGTCACCGAGCTGAGACGAACATGTCAGTCGCAAAAGATGTTCCTTCTTTACCTCGTCAGAGCGAGTGTCTGAACATTTCTCTCAGCTCCTAATAGATGCCTGTCCAAGTGTCAACAGAAGAAAATGTGCTTATTTGCATTGCACATCTGCATGTTCCCCGTCAGGTACACAACACTAAAGCATGCTGTGCATCAGTTACAAGAAGTTTATATCAACTTTTTTTAGCCAGATTTGTCATATTTAAGATTTAATGTCAGTTCTCCATTGACTGAAAATGCTGCAGTGCTCCAATATCTGACTTTTTTAGCATCATCAGTGTCTGACGGTGAACTTTTCATGCGACGAAAGCCGTCACTGTTCGCAAAAACAGCCGGTTCGTGTGGCGTCGCAGGGTTTATCAACGTTTCATTTTCTGTCTGGAACAATCTGTAATGAACATAAAGAGTCCCGTGTGTTGTTTAAAGTAGTCGCAGCAAGGCAACAGTCGAAGTTTAGTCTCTCCTGACTCGAGTCAGAAGCAGGTAACCGTAAAACGTTTGTTGCATCACAGATAAAAATGTTTGTGTCTCTGTGTTTTTGTCCTGTTTGCCAGCCGACAAACAGAACTCGTGAACCTGCTGTCTGACTAATGCTGCTTTCTTGCTTTTTTTTTTTTTTCTCCCCTCTCCTGTTTTTCCTCAAACAATCCCCCTCTGTCTGTATTCTCCTCAACGATGTAATCTCTTTCCTGAAATTTGTCCTCTTTCTCGCCCCTCCCTTTTGTTCCACCGTGTCTCTCCATTTGTCTTTTTTTCCTCGTCTCTTTTTCGTCTTTCCTCCTCCTCGTTGGATTCGCTCCTCCTCCTCCTCACCTTGTGGATCATCGTCTGCAAAATGTCCACGTTTCTTCTTCCCTTCCCTCTTTTTTTCTTTTCATCTAAATCCTCCAAACTGTCTCTTATCTTCCCAAAACTCTGCACCTCCGAATCCCCTCATTTTACTCTCTTGACCCTCCTCTTATTATTTCTTGTCTTCTCTCCCTCCTCTGTTTTCCATCTTCCTTGTCTCCCTTAATGTCCTTTTATTCTCCTCTTACTTTCGCCTCCCTCTATCTCTTTACGCCTTTATCCTTCTCCACCTTCTGCTCTCCACATCTTCCAAACCCTCTAATCTCTTTACATCCTACCTTGCCTCTTCTCCAACTCTTTTCCTAAAACTCTTTTCTCCTCCCCTCATCACATCCTCTCTCTCACCCTCTCCTCACTCTCCCCCCCACCCTTTCCCCTCCATCTTCCGACACCCAGCAGTAAGTACCGGCCTACATCGGAGCAGCACAATGATAATTTCTCGCTGTCCACCATCGCTGAGGGCTCCCACCCAAATGTAAGGAAACTGTGCGACACCCCTCCTAACGTCCCTCATGCCCGTGCATTGGCTTACTATGATAACATTATCTGTCAGGTAACGTGGTTCTCGCCTCTCTCTCACCCCTTTTTTCTGCATCTCCCCTGCAAACCCTGCCCGGGCCCTCTGACTCCCCCCTTCCCCTCCCCTCCTATTGCATGGGCATGAGTATTCTCCGATACTCTGGAGGTGTGCAACGCTAAAGGAGGGAGGTCGGAGAGGTGGAAGTGCGACGAAGGATTGGCGGGAGTTTTCTCATGACGGCAGCGACGGAAACCCCCGATCCTGAAACTTAAAATCTCATGCAGCACATGTGTCTAATTTCTATTTCGTTACACTTTTGACACAATCGCCTAGAAAATAACACTTCAGTGAGACGATTTTCACTTGTTCCAGTAGCAGATTTGTTGCTATTTCTTTAACTTCAGGTTGCATTATATCCACTGAAAGGGACAAGAATGAAAACTACATGACTCACATTGAAAGCGTTCTCATTTTTGACACAAACAGATCAAACCATACGTTTTTTAAAGGTTGTTAATAATGTAGCCATAGATCTGATATATATGTATACATTCCAGATGATTAAACCCATAAGAACCCATGGTGACACGCTTGTATCCAACACTTTAAATGTCCTAAAATATAACATTTCACAACCCAAACATATGTTTTTGGTGAAGAAACAGATAAAAGCAGTAAATCCTTACATTTGAGAGGCTAAAACCAATTTTCTTGATTAATGACTTAGTTTTAAGGGCTTGCTGTGTTATTTCCATGCAGAAATAAATAGATATGTCTGCCTGGAACTGTACAGAACACATTTGAAAGTGGTGAGCAATATAAGTCTCAGTATATTGCTTTAAAAGATCTTACTAAACTATTTCCCTCGGGCAGAAAAATACCTTTATGATCATTTAAGAAAGAAACCTGCTTCTTATAAAGAGAAAAAGAAATGCAGCTGCAGTTATCGGCGAAAAATTGACAAAAAACGAAGAAAAGTAAAACGAGAAAAATCACTTTTTTATTCTCCTTTTGTACCCGACAGGATGTATGTACTATAACAGCTCAGAGTAACAAGTGTTTATTACTGAGCTCCTTGCAGCGCGTTACCATGGCAACAACACAGCTGTCTGGTCTCATAGTTTCATTGTGTTTCATTGATTTTGCTCCCCTGGTTTATTGCTTATTGATCCGATCTTGGAAGGTGACGGCAAACAAGCAAACACACAAACAAACAAACAAACAAACACATAAGAGATTACTGCTTACTTACTGATTTCTGTTGTCCCTGGCTTTTTGGTTTGACCGCTTTAAAGAGAAAACTCCCACAATCCTTCACTGCGACCCCTCCCCACCTCGCCTCTTTCTAACCTGCTCTATCTCTGATCACCTCTTGCATCGGTATGTCATGGCTCTATCGCTAACATGCGCCACCCGGTGGCCATGTTAGCCACCGCGGCTTTGCTTCGCTATCTGTTTACAACTCTATGTATAACAAAATGTCTGCTTTACTTGTTTATCCTGAAAATGGGCGGGGCTGTGGGAGGGAGTGGTCTAAAATGGGTCGATTCTGGTTTTCTCGGGGGGAGGAGTGATGTCACAAACAGGTAAGATAAAGGTGTGGGACATTCGGGGGAAATGGTCGGGGTTATCAGGATAAACATCTGAGATGCAACGCCTCGCGGCTGCCTGCGGGCGGCGGCAGAGAGCCGACAGGTGCCTCACTAACTGAAGCATGGGTAGCGAGTAGCGGCAATGCTAACGTTGTAGCAGCATGGGTAGTTCAAGTGCTACAACTGAGGTAGTTTGTTTTAATTTTGTTTTGCTTTTAGGATGTGGTACCACCCTCTAACAACTCCATCAGTAGTTTTCTTTCCCCTCGTAAAAAAAAAAAAAAGATAGTCTCCTCTCTAGAATCCTCATCTCTTTCCAGTTGTAGACGTCTCATTTCTGTCGAGTCTCAATTTACCCTCACAACCCTAATGTCATTATTGACAATCCAAAAAAAGAGTAATAAAAAGTATCCATCATCACCTCCTAACATCTCGTAAATGTCAACTTCCTAACTCAACACCTACTCCACATAAGAGCCCCTAAAATCCTAAATCATCCACTGGACTGAGTAGTACTTGGAAATACTTTAAATGGTTTGTTTAAGATACCCCGATGATTATCAAGCTGTGTTATGATCTTTGGTTTATACCGGGCACAAGGATGCAATCGATGCAGATTTCTGTTGCCAGTTCCAGGCTACTGTCCCAAGACATATAGAATTATGACAGAAAATTCAGGGAAGAAGCCTGCAAACTAACAATTACAGGTGTATATTTTTTTAATTAGCTTTGCCGATGTGTGCAAAGCATCAGAGCTACACTCTCAAAATGTTATTAAAGCTTTCAACAAATAGAGGAAAGCCGTATTACCACTGTAACCGCCGTAATTGCGGCTAACTATAGTTGCCCTTAGCTAGTTAGCTTAGTTAGCCATGTAGCTATCGGTTTGGAGTTGGAGGGGAGTGTTATTGTTGACAGCGTTAGCACAGGAGCTACATACCGGGACAGGCTGAGGCTAGCTTGTTAGCATAATAACTTCTGTACATCTTTCTGCAACACAAAACACATCATAGACATCGTAAAGTCAAGTTTGAGTTGTAATTTATTGCCTTACATCAGTCTCAGTCGTCCTAATCACCCAGTTTTGAGATCAAATAAAACTGAATTGAACCGTGTAAACTCCGACTGACATCCTTTCGTGTCCACCCTTGTAGCCTAAAACAAACTGAACAGATTTCCAACTACTATTCAGTCCAGGTTTATTTTCTAACATGTTCCAACCAAAACTCATCTAGACGTCTATAGTAAGCTTCCCCAAACCAAACACCAGACCACGTTCCCCTAAAACACCCACTAATACAGCAACAAAAAAAAAACTCAACTCCCTCCTAAACTAATATCCCGGTGTCACTCACCAGAAACATCCAAACCTGTACCGACCGTGGTAACACAGACAGCAGAGTCCGGTTTCTACCTCAGAGATGCTGTAGCCAGCTGGGAATATCAGCTGTCGTCTGAAAGGAAGTCTAGTTACTCCTACTCTGTCTCCAACACTCGATCTCTCTCTGTCTATTTTATCTGTCTGCTCCTATCTCCTCCTGTCTGCCTCCTCTTTCTCTCAATCTCTCCGTATCATCTCTCTGATCTGTCGCTCCTCCCTCCTCGTCTTCTTTTCTCTCTGTCAGATCAGTCTCTCTCCTCGTCTGTCCTCCTCGACCTGTCTCTCACTTTCTCAATCTCTCTCTGAGGATGCCTTGTATGGTTTTTTGAGGAGTATAACCCTTTGCCCCATCCCCCTCCCCTCAGAAAACCATGAGCAGATACACCTGGGAGTGTAAGACCAAAGAGGAGTCCGACTGTGAGGTAAGACCAAAAATCCCAAATGTCAGATAGTCCCCGCCCCCCTCCTCTCTCTCACCTTCCCCAAACAGCTCTCTCATTGTTACTGTGGCCCTGTCAATCATCCTCTCTCAGCTCTCAGTGGATCAATCCGAGCCTTTACCTCCTCCCGACATGAAGACGATCAATAAATCATAAAATCATGACACGGATTCCACACAACTGACAACATGCAACAACAACAGACCTTTACCATCCCCAAATACAGCAAATACAAAAAAACCCAAAAACACAGCTGGCATAAATTCAAGGTACCAGGTTTCTGTGTAACGTAATGTGACGTAACATACAAACAAAACTAAGTACATCACATCAATGTCACGCCTTGAATCAAACATGCATACTCCACACCAGAACATTAACAGCACACCAAGCTAACGTGGCCTGAACCAGAGACAGTAACACGGCTGCAACACGCTAAACGTCTGGCTGATGATCCACTAAACTAAACTAACTTTGCTAACAAGCAAGTCCAGCATCACAAGACATAAAACTTAGCCAGTCTGAGACTCTTGTCTTTTGCTTCTTCGGCTGTGTGTGTCGTACAGGCAGCTGAACTCAATACCATTGCCTGCGGGCCTGGCACCGGTTCTGGTGCTTCTGCAGCCCAGGACCTGAAAAACCTCCGTCTCCTGGAGGTCCACAGCTGCTGCGACAGCGACGCTTACAGAGCTAACAGGCTCTTGGAACCTGGACTAAATGTTTCGTTTCGTCGTTGTCATTCAAGGCGCTGTTTGATCAAAAACATTTTTTTTTTTTTAAATGTGTGAAATTGCCCTTTAACAAACATTAAAAACCCAATCACTAACAGACATGAAGTGCATCGGCCCTGCAGCAGGGCTCCGTTGACCTTGTGAGAGCCTTGTCGCATGTCTAGACAGAAGTAACACCTCACACACACACACACACACACACACACACTTGTCATGTCTGGAAAAATAACCCAGAAAGCACTTATGTTTCGCGGCAGTAGCAGAAAAGCTATTGTGCGTCATTCACTGTGTCAAATTGAACCCTCTTGCCCTCAATCTCGCCTCCACAGTAATTCAGCAGAGTTCAGCCACACAGTTTCCTCTGCAGCAAAACGGCGAAATTGAATTGTTTTTTTTTTTTTGTGTGTGTCAATACTAAATAAATTCAACACAGAAAATGAATTGACCGGGCAGAGCTGGATGTAATTTCCGAGACAATTTCATTTCCATCGACTGAATCAGCTCTCGCAAAAACTCCTAATAATCCAAACGCTGCAGTCGTGCAGTAGAATTGTACTTTTAAAAATGAGTTTGAATATGTTCACATGATCCTTTATGGAGTACAAACACAAACAACGGA
The DNA here is from genome assembly GCA_900302685.1 of Spondyliosoma cantharus. Lineage (NCBI taxonomy): Eukaryota > Metazoa > Chordata > Actinopteri > Spariformes > Sparidae > Spondyliosoma > Spondyliosoma cantharus. Next base: position 2,771 of record OMLP01032578.1, on the reverse strand, counting down.
GGCAATCTGAAAAACCTTCATTTTAAAAGTCGTTGATATCAAAATGTGAAATGAATTTAAACGTTGTGTCGCTGCGGGAGTCACACAGCCGTGAGTCCTGTTTTAAAATCAGCTCACGATCGACTCGCGCGTACGAACCGGACGCGAACACGCCGTGCGAACGCAAACACAAATATGTACTCAGAGAGAGTAAACAAGCAAATCACAAACAAGGCGAGAATGCACTCATACCAAGACAAATATTTCAGTCCGAGGTTTGTGTGCCCGAGCATAACAAACAGGCAGGTGAACTGACTCGCAAATGATGTAAACACATTAAATCAGCTGCGGGGAGAAAACGCTCAATAAAAAATACTGATCCGAACACAAACACCTGCCTGCAGTCGGAATCCAGCAGAAGACAAAAACGAGGAATTCTCAGATTCTCTCAGCAACAGGCTACGCCGCCGATTCTACTTGACCAGTCGGCCGAAAAAGTCGCCAGCAAGGGCCGACGAGGGCCAACAGTGCAGGACGCGCCGCTAAAACCAGGACCTCGACATTGACAGACGGCCCGGTGTGTCGGTGCCCGAGCGTCCCCGTCAACCATTACACTGCATTCATGTTCCCGAGTTGGGAGGTTGTTCGTCCGACTTGGATGTGGGAGCAACGTGGAAGTTGTTATCGCTCAGAGCGCACAAAGGAAACGATACGATGATGCCTTAGCATCAACCCAATGTTTACTTCCGTCCACCGTGTTTCAGCGCCTCAAAGCGAGCGTAGCACCCTTACCAGCCCACTAAAACACAGAAGGACATCAGGAACTGTCCGCGTGCCTCCATCATCATCATCATCAGAACCCTGTTTATCTCTGTTTCCCACTCCCCCACCCCCCAAAACGACACCCACTCTAAAGTCCTCGTGACTCTGTGCCTCCCACCACCCACTGCCCGCTGTCCCCTCCACCCATGCACAACAATGAAATCCAACAAACGAAAAAACATTTTCCAGTTTCACGCTGACGGGAGGACAGAGGGCCCCTATCCCGTAACCATGGAAGTGACGTATCCACACGTCCTGCCTGAAGTTACAATCTAGGCCAGCAGCCAGCGGGTAAATGCTCTCACTGCTCTTCCTTTCTAAAAAAAAGTGCCATTGAATTCAAACGCAAACATTCAATTAGGGTGTGTTTGCAAATGGCACAGGCCTCAGGGTCTGGAATCTGATGTGTGTGTCTGAATGAATGTGTCCCATCTCACCAATTCTCCACTCGTGTGCCTGTCTGCAAGAGTGTGTGCGTGCCCTTTGTGTGTGTGTGTGCGTGTGTGTGTGTGTGTGTGGCGAAGAGGCGCAGACGGACGCCCCAGGATGCCTGGGCGCAGCAGGGTCGATGATGCCATGCAATATTAATGGGGATAAGAGGCTGGAAAAACAGAGCCAAAATGGACTCCGCAATCAATTTGTTCCCCCTGACCTTAATTAAATTCAGATGAATTGAATTGAAACCTCTTAAAAACACGTTGTTGTTTTTTTGTTTGTTTTTTTTCCCCTCCAGCGACTGCTTGGGTATGTATGACGGTGGTACCGACAGAAAGAAAAAAAAAAGGCCAGGGTGGAGAGATTATTCCTCTTTTTGTTTTTTGTTTCGGGGCAGTAAATAGATGGAGGAGGTGAGGCGGGAGGAGACGAGGCGTTCTGCATGAGCGACCGTTTCTGCACACGGGGGGGGTATTTTAGGGGTCTTGCATGTGGATGTGCATGTGCTTCCTGGGTTTTTTTGCCTGAAAAAAAAAAAAAAAGGTGGGGGAGTTGGGTCGGGTTGGTGTCGCTCATGCAGCTCACCTCGCTTGCCTCCTCAACCAAACGCAAACATGCCAGCCGAGCATGATGATTATCAAACAGTGGAGCCTCCAAACCACTGAAACGGCTGCTACTGAGACCGGTTCTGCTTGAAGTAACAATACAATATCTGCAATTTGGTTTTGTTGAATATTTAATGGTATTTTGCTGCATTCTGGAAGTCTCTAAAGGACCATACCAGTGCTTCTTTTTACAGCTTTTATCCCTTTTTCTACAAAATGAATAATGCTGCTGTGTTTTAGAACAGTTTCAGGGATCCGTTGTTTTTTTCTGTTCATTTCTGCACAATCCGCACATCCATCAGATGACTCGAGAAGCTTGTTTAAGCTGTGCATCACAGCAACTCGTCAAATGCTGAAGCTTTGGGATGGCCGCCGAGTTTGGAATGAGACTCAAAACCGTAAAAATAGAAACTGTAAAGCGAGCGTTCAGAGAAGGTCAGCGTAGTTCAGGGGAAAAACCTGCAAACACACTGGTTTGGTTCTTTAAAGCATGAAGAGTGCATGAAACGGAAAACAATCCAAAGTCCTGGGATTCTTCAAAAACATAATGAGCTTCGGTTCATGTTTGTTTCTTTCGACCCGATCACCAGAGGAGAACATCCATGTGGGACGATTCTGCCAAACAATGTTCAATGACAACAATTGAACTTTGGTCCTGAATTATCCTTGAATGTTGGCGTTGGAAGAATCGTCCAACATGGATGTATTTCTTTGGGATGAAGGGCTGGTTTGCTTTGTTGCTGCCTTAAACAAAGATGAACGTGTGTCTTTGAGGAAGTCTAGTACTGGTGGGTTGGTCAGAATTTGCTCCAAAGGCTTTAAAGTTAAGTTTCCTGCCGCTTGGCAAGGTAAAAGTTGCATCTGAACATGAAACTGTTTGTGGTTCTAACTGTACTTTCTACCCCCACCCCTCCACCTCCACCTCCACCT
>OMLP01032573.1:27210-46646 GCA_900302685.1 Spondyliosoma cantharus | reverse complement strand
AAAGTCACCATCAATTATCAGAGCACTGACTAAGCCGCCGGGCCGATCGCGGGTCCTGCGGTGACACAAATGATCAGTAAATAATGTTTGTCATGTCCGCCTGCTCGCGTTTTTAATACCGGCGCGGAATGGCGACGCTCCAAAACCGCCCTGTGTTCTCTGCCGGGTTTGCTTGGCTCGGGCCTGAATCTAATTATCCGGCCGCAGCGATTGATAAGATAGCTGCCATATTTTAATATGGAAGTGTGTGGAGCCTCTGAGGGATGAGTTTGAGATCGACGCGGCGCTGAAGAGCGTGTATCCAGTGGCGAAGAGACTCGGACTGCAATTAGACTCAAAATGCAAAAGCGGAGAGAACAAGTGGTGAATGACAAATCAGTGGAAGTGGCATCGCATGCCAAGGAGTGAAACCAGGCTGACCACATTCTGGTTTTGCCCATTTCTCCCCAATCAAATAACTGTGAGCGTGACAACAAAAGCTGAAAGACCTGTTCCTCTCGGCATCGCCCGTGCATAAACGGAAGCGGCATTTATTATCCGAGAAAGGAGGAAGCAGCCTCGAGAGGCTTTTAGGAGCTCGATCGAGTCCGCGTGCATCAAGCGATCGACTTCACGTTGTAGAAGATGGGACTTTACTTCCTGTACAAACTCACGGTGACTTTACTCTGTGCTGCACCGGCAGGTAGGCTTCTGATTAATTCCAGCTTCTATTCATGTAAATCATTTTACTTTTGGAAGTAAACTGCCAAAGCATGGCGGCTCAAAATGAAGGAAAAGTCAGGGGCACCCCAGAGTCAGGAGGCTCCATCCTGGTCGACACCGGCACAGTCCGTACTGGATTTCATGGCAAAGGATGTCGAGATGTTTCAGTCTTTGGATTGAAGTGGTGGCTTTAAAGTTTGTTTCTTTGAGAAAGAAATCTCTGATTTCCTCTCCGTTGCAGATGGTTATGTGTTTCAGGGGATGTACGACTGCGAGTTTGGCGACGACATGAAGGACATGGTCTTCTTGGTGAAAAACGTGTACAACCAGAAGCTCTGCACCTTGTATGACTCTCGGGTGGGGAAGTATGTTGGCTTTGCAGAGCACTGCATCAAGGACGCGGCCCATTACAACAGTCAGGACTGGAAAATGAGATTAAGAAGACTTCAAGTGGAGACTGTTTGCTGATACAACGCAAGATTGTTCATGAAGAGCACACTGGATAGAAACGGTAGGTTTCTTTGATTTTTGCTCTTTAAAAAAAAAAAAAAAAAAAAACAACCGAGGGGGAATTTGAAGCGGGGCATTAAACACCTAACAATTCCACTTCATTGGCTTAATTTGCTTCATTGGAAAATGGAAGCAATTGTTCTCTCCTCATTCTTTAATTGAATGTCTTGAAGAAAACTGTTTAGCCCTTGACTCTCTCCCCCCTGCACTCTGCTTGAAGCGAGGCCCTACGTCCAGCAGGTCATTTAGCTAATTTTGCGCTCTAATCATTTCTACACTCCAGTGCCTCCGATTGTCAAAGTCCATCAGACCAAGCCAGCCGACTACGGAGAGAGGTCCTTGCTTGAGTGCAGCGTCTGGGGCTTTTTCCCCAAGGAAGTGGTTGTGAGCTGGTTGAGAGACGGGGTAGAGGTCGCCACGGATGTGGCGTCGACAGACGTCATGGCCAACGGGGACTGGAGCTACCAGCTTCACTCTTATCTGGAGTTCACACCCAGAAGAGGGGAGAGGGTGAGCTGCAGGGTGGAGCACAGGAGCCTGAGAGCGGGTCTGGAGGTGGACTGGGGTAAGGACGAGTCCACAGGAGAAAACTAGGAAAATGTTAATGGCCGCTCATGACATTACTGAGTAAAGTGTCTTTTCTTTGCTTAACCTGTTTTAACTCCAATTCAGTGAGGATATTTAGGTTGGAAATGAGTTGCGGCACTTATAGATTTTGAGTGCAGGACTATGACGACAGAAATGTGTCCTTGTGGAAGCCAATGTGGAAGATCCTTAAAGCTACTTTCTTCCTAATGATCAGCAGGGGGCGACTCCACTGGGTGCAAGAAGTGGTCAGATTGTTTGGCAGCTTAGTGATTTATTACCTCAGTAAACAGTTTCCAAGTGACATTATCGTCACAATTTCTCCTTCCAACTCTTCCTCGTTATACATTATGATGTTCATTTAGTAAATTATGGTCCCATTCAGAGTAAAATAGACAATAAAGCAGATCATGCTTTAGGGAATGGCTCTGCCCAAGCTGCGCATCAACATTTGAAAGCGTGAGACCGCTGGTTATTTTCAAGGAGACAATTTGAAAATTTCCAGTCCTGTTTTGTGGTGACAAAAAAAGTATATTTTGACAGAAATTCAGGACGTCTCCAGCTAAACTTCTGGAGACAAAACCAGGTATTTTAAGCCAAAACATGATCTTTCCCTGTCCCTGATCAAGTGGCTTTGTTCCCAGACACAACCAGAGCGTTGTTGTTAAATCTGCGCTCATCTTTCCCGCGATGACATGCGAGCTTTCATGTCACCTGACAAACTCAAGAGGGTTGTATGATACGGGGTTAAAAATACTGTGCATTGACAAAATTACAATATGTCCGTTAAATTGGGGTTTAATTATATTGAATGATGGACTTTGGCTGACGTTAAGGCTTCCTCGTCCGCCGCGTTGTCAGGCGCTTCCATGTTATTAAGCTCCCAGCTTCAGAGCTTTTAAGAAACGTTCCCTTTTTGACGTTAACGCTATTTACAAGCTGGAAACTCGTAATTACGATTGCTCTGATGTGACATGAAGGCAGCGTAACGACCGCGCTGGGGAGGTGGTGGGTTGTCAAGAGGTCCGTCTCTCCTCTCAGCCTCAGACATCTCACTTCCCCCCCCATTTTGTAAAGGACTTCCCAAATCCGCTGTTTTCCTTCTGTGTCCGGCAGTCGTTCCATCACCTGACCTCCACACGTACCTGCTCACCTGCTCCTCATTCCCTCATTATTCCCCTCATACCAGCCACCCAGCACAACTCCCATTAGGAGTTTCAGCTGCTGCAGCTCTCTGCCTGCTTCCCGCCTGCTTCCTTTTCAGATTTCTGACTGACTGCCTGTCGTCACCTCCTGCTTTCAACCAACTATTCGAGCTCAGCTTATTTTGCCTGCTGCCCGAGTCCGAATATCTACTATTGGAATCATTAAACACTCTGGGCTGAGTGACGGATATTTTTTTCCGCAAAAGCTTCATCGGACGGGAAAATAGAATCATTGAAGAATTTCCGTGCGCGTTTGCCAGGACGCCTTATCTTCCTCCTACCTGTGGGTGCACAATACATGGTGTCACATTTACTCGGAGGGGAAAGAAAACTTCACTCAGGCCCAAACGTTTGGAATAAAATGTGTCCTAGGAACAATTGAAAAGTGGAGCTGTGTGTCTGTGATAAGGAACCCCAAATTAAACTAATTCAATTTATATTGAGAATTGTGCGTTTAGAGAAAAAGAGATTATTAAAGGGACAGTTCACCCCCGAAATCCCTTCTTGCCTGTCGTCCTATTCAGCCATCTAGATTGTTTTGCTGCGAGTTGCGTCGATTTGGAGATATTTGCCATGTGTATGAAGGAAGATACATTTGAAAAAACTTCAACATTAATGTTTTTGTCCAGAAATCGCGACCTAGAAGCTAATCCACGGATGTTGTTGCGAGCAGTTTCAACATCAGCTCACCGTCCACCGTGATGCGGTCGGCTGGTGTTGTGTGCAAGAAAAGAAAATAAGCTCTTGCATCAAACCGCTCACACCTCTGGAGAGTAGCCGGGTCGTGATTTCTGGAAAGAAACACTGAATCCTTCAAACGTATTTTCAGCGCTTTGAGCAGCAGACGCTGGGCAGGCGGGTTCACCCTGGAACGAGTCGCCGGTTCATCACAGGGCTGACGTTTAGGGACAAACAACCATTCGCGCCCACTTATCAACGTCTTTGAAGCCAGAGCACCGGGAGAGAACGCACGCAGGAACGGGGGAGAACGTGCCAGGTCTCGAACCCAGAACCTTCTTGCTCCTAGGCAATCAACGCTAGCCCCTGCTAACCTGGACTGCCATGTTGTTCAGCTATTGTCCAGAGAAGGCAGACGTCTGGATTGCTGACATCTCCAAAACTAGACAGCTCACACCAACGTAATCTAGATGGATGTTTTTTTTTTTATTATTTTGGGGTGAACTGTCCCTTTAAGGCGTTGTCAGGCCTTTTAGCTGTAGTGTTTTTGTGCGCTCTGCTTTCAAATGGTGCGAACTTTACCCTCATGTCACTTAGAAAGCTATCGAATATGTAACTAAGTATGCCGATCTACTAAAGGATCTGATGTCACTGTCATTGTTGCTCTCGCTCACTGTAGACAGCTCTGCACTGGATGCCAAACGGCTGAAGAAGACAGCGGGCATCGTCTCTTTCTTCATCGGCGTCACCGTGGCCGTCAGCGGAGCGGCTTACTATTGGTGGAAACGGAGGTGTGTGTTGACGTCAGTGCTGGTGTTATGAGTTTAGTCAGACATGGCGGCTGAGACCCGGACTGTGAGCTTTGGTTTTGTAACACTTTCTTTTCATGCTTCAGGTTTGACTTCAGCCCACTAAGCAGCCGAGAACCAACATCTCCACGTGATCTGTCAGAATTCCAGAGAGGGCGAAGCAGAAATGAATAAAACATAATAAAGCTCAGCGGAGGACTCGGATTAGGTTATAATATGAAGCGTTAAAGGTGGAGAAGAAAGAGAAAATAGTCCCCTTCAGCATGCTGCCATTACTTACCTACAGTGGGAGGAGACAAACGGCATCGTGAGAAAATAACAACTGGCTCCAGGACACCGGAGCTCCTCCTTTATCTTTTCTGTCAACCAAGGACTCGGCTGACATATTATCCTTCAAAAAAAAAAGTGCCATAAATAGTTCTGACTTTGTGTCGTGATCATTTTGTAGGATTAATGTGTCACCTGCAAAAACGGCCTCACCTTGAAATAAGGGTGATTATGAGACGTGCCACATCTGTGTGTGTTGGATCTGTATGTCGAAGTGTTTTGAGTCACAACTGAAGGATAAAGAACATTAATTGAACCTATTGAATTTAAAAAAAATAGAAGCTTTTTAAATTGGAAACTCAAATAACTCTAAACTCAACATTAAGGTTATTTTCAGTAGCCTATACGTTGATGATTACAGCTACTCAAGTACAATTTAGAGATATTCGTACTTTACTTGAGTATCCTAAAGGTGCTTTTTGTAAGAAAAGTTGATTTTTGACACTTTGGGATGGCGGACCCCAAAGTGTCAGTTTGAGTTGAAATCGAACCTTTTCTTACAAATACCGCTTTTAAATTTCTGGGTGCATGGCGCCTACATTACCCACAATGCAACATAGCCACTGAGTGACATCACTGGCGGGAATTTATCAGATTACATGCAGCTTCTTCTGGAGCCACAAAAGGCTTTATACTACTTTTTTTTCTTTATTTATATATATATACTGTATAGTAGAACTCTCCAAGAACTGTAAACACACTTTAATATGCTAAACTTGTGGAGTTTCCCTTTATGTGTAATTATGGTACCATATTAGCTTTTTACTGACCTATACATACAGATAATGTAGGAGAATTTGCGTCTTTTTCATGTTAATGTGTGAAAATGTGTGCATGAATACACTGACGGCTTTATCAGCGACACTTTTATCTGAAGTAAAAAGGCTGTTTATCTTATTTCAGTAAAAATAGGCTCTCTCAGTTTTTATCTGACGGCAGCGTGATAAAGTGTGACGTCTGGTCTCATCCGGGCGAGACAAAATAAACAGTTTCCACCTTTTCTACTAATCTCTTATTTACCTGCGGCACAATTCTCAATCTATATATTATTAACCTTGGAAAACAACAATCCCTCCAACATCGATTGCAACAATTCACAAGTGCAAAGGTTCTGCTGCTGCTGAACCGTATCCTGTTTGTAAAGGCAGCCGCGACCTGTGGATGCAGAAACGTTGAAACTAAATAAAGAATCGCATTCGCTATTGGAAGCAAAAACAGAGACACTCTGACTTTGAGCATCACGGAGAAAACATTTTCTCTCCCCGGCACCAGCTGTTCGTTCCCACGCCGCTCTGCGACTCTGTCAATGATCCACCCTGACACGAACGCGCCATTCTGGAATCGACTGAGGAGCTATAAGAGCTTCGAGCCTGAACCCCGGGTACTTGTTAGTTGGCATTTCAGAGTGAAACACTGACTCACGTCCGTCAATATGGCAAGTCTGCACACCGTGGTGGCCCTGCTGGCTGTGTTGTCCAGCGGGCTGTGCGAGGAGAAATCCTTCTTGCAGCGCGCCGGCTCGGCCTACAACAGCCGTCAGTACAGATCTCTGCTCACCGTGAGCAACGGAGAGCAGTTTGGAAACTGGACCTGGCCCGAGATGTGTCCAGATGAGTTCTTTGCCGTTGGCTTCAGCATCAGGGTAAAGACACGGGCACGTTCACACGTTACAGATGTTTACATCAGTATAAGCCAACGTCAGCAGGGCGAAGAAAGACGACTGGGTAGAGTTGAAGTTTACTCGATTACCACGATGACAACCTGCAAATATATTAAAAAAATATGCTGCAGGTTAGTCAGTAAAGTGGATTTCTTTCATACATTTCCAGGATACTTTCATCAGGTTTCTACTTAACTTCTGCCGATCATGCCATTTTAGTTTCCAACTAGTTCCTGATAAAAAATCTGTTATTTTCCAACGAACAAGTTATTAAATATCTGGTACTTTCTTTGATATATTTTCGGGAAACCTCAACCTCGCTTTCCGTCTAACTTCCCCTCAGCACGCCACCACATTTAAATGAGTTGTTGCAGCTTCATTTTCCAGCTAGTTTCAGCCCTCTGACTTGAAAAGATTATTTTATTTTTATAGTTTAGCCACCATAAATTGCTAATCACATGGCTAATTTCCCATTGAGGCCTAATAGTAACGTTCTCACACCACTCAAGTTAAATGCCGCTATTTTTTTTTATTTCGAGGCAACAAAACGTCAGCGAATGAATTAATAACCTTTGCATGATAACTTTGTGTCTGTGAGTGTGACACGAAAAGATAAAAAAAAGGGCCTGATTGATTGTTGTATCGGTGGCAGTATAATACAAATGTACTTTAGTTAACTTTGTATGAGTAGTTGTAAGCGATAAACTATGGAAATTAAAATGCGCGACCAGCAGACGGTAAGCAGGTAATGTTTCCTGGAAATGTGTTTACCAGCTATTGTTGGACAAAAAAGCAGAGAATGCTACTTCTAAAATAATACTGGGGTAGTTTTCAATAGATTTTGAGGTAATTATTATTGTAAATTGAGGGAAATCTGAAGCTTATTGTTTTGTTTTGTTTTGTTTTTCTGTTTCCCATGAACGTTACGGACCTAAAAAAGAAAATGTTCCCAAAAATGTCGCTTGTTTTTCAGTTTGATGAGTTCGCTGTCCGACGAGATGAATCACAATGTCGCAGAGGGAAAACGCACCCGACGGGCTGAAAAACAGAAGTCGTGCACTTATAGCTCAAACGCATTGATTTGTGATTGTCGCCGTTTAGCAAGCCGCCTTCTTCAGGACGAGAACAATCATGTTAACTAAACAACAATCATGACAAGTTGTTACAAATCAAGGCAATCAACTGGAGGCCAACTGAAGGCAGATTTTACGCTATTTTCCTGTTTACAATATCTGCATATATGTCACGTTTATCCACCAGTGATGCTGCTTTAACTCTAATCTCTAATCAAACTTCTGATATTGTACGTTTTTCATTCACGTGGCGACTCATAAGGTTCGAATTGATTTCACTTTCGCGTGACGTTTGACATTCAGTCAAAGGTGTATTTGCGTAGATAAAGTTTCGTGTTTGGTGATTTCTTTCTCTGGCTGTTGCCACGTTTCAGTCCGATTTGTGTGGACATGTGATTGGCCTCCGGTCGATTGCCTTGATCGGTAACACCCGTCCTTCTCGGTGTAAAAACCCAGTCGGCTGGCTGCGGTTCTTATCCTGCAGGTGCTGAAAACAAAGAGCCAGACGATGCTGCTGAAGTTGGCGCGAACGTGTCAGAGTTCTCCAAGCTCACCTTTCCTTTCTCCATTTAGTTTTACAAATAGAGAGCTGAAAGGGTTTGAAATTGAAGCAACCTCATTTTAGGACGGTTGCCGCGGCGCTCGTCGTCTCTTCCCCGCAAGCGGCCTGGAAGGGATCCTTTGCACGCGCGACTTCAATGCGAGGGATTAGGGACGCGAGTCGGAGTCCTCGGTTTTTGTGTGCGAAAATCCATTGGACTTGCATTCGTGTTCTGCCAAAGCTAATGAGGCTTCAGTGGAGTTAGTCAAATCTTCAGAGTTCAAAATTCCTTCTTTGTGTTGCGATTCCTCCCCTGCAGCTCAGAAACGTCACCGACAGGGCAACACAAAGAGGGAATTTGTACCAACTTTGAAAGAAACCAACTCTGTTTGGCCAACTCAGAATCCTCATATTAATTTCAGCTGAAGTTTAGTTTTACGTTTGAGTCGTGTTGGAGAGAGAGAGAGAGATCACTTCACAGCCGATGTGGAGGGGACGAACAACTACAGTCTCCAAAAACTGTTTCAGCGTACGAGCTGGCATGTGATTAAAGTTTTAAGATGGACAAATATCAGATTAAAACAAGCTGTATTGGCAAAAAAAAACCAAACAAAACCCAAACCTAATGTCCACAGACCTGAGAACATGCATTTAAAATAACCCTTTATGTGTTACCAATTAACACTTGCTGAGAAAAAAAGCCCCGTGTCTAATCTGTACTTTAACCTGACACGAACCTTCCCTTCAAATTTGGCTGCAGCTTCACCAGCAGTAAGATAACGAGAGGAAGATAGCGAGCAGCTTCAACCGGAGCTGGTGCCGCTTCTGGGAACTGTGTTCTGTTTCCTCAGGTGGAGTCCAACCAGTACGGAGCCGACGACACCGCCCTGAACGGGATCCGCCTCGTCTGTGCCAAGGACGAGGACCGCAGCTTCCTGTACTCGGTTGAATCTCACACTGGCTAGTAAGTCGGCAGCTTTCTAAAATGGAGGAGTTGCATGGCGTTAATTGATCCCACTGAAAGGTGTCTGCCCTCTCTTTTTTGACTAATCTTGCAGTTGTAAAATAAATGTTAATGGGTTTGTCAAGTAAGAGCAGTTATATACGTGAATAAACTTTAAAGATGGGACAACATAACAAACTGCTGCTCTTAAGATGCTAAGCATGTTAAGTTTTGATCATTTTATGAAAAAAAAGAATCAGTACCTCAATAATATAACAATAGTACATGAAAAATATGTTTTTTAAGTGATTTAAAACATTTTATGGATTCTGATTAATTTGAATCAAGTGGTAATAACTAGAGTTTTCATAACCTAAAACATAATTAAAGAATAAAGCATTAGGGTTGTCGAAAGTATTGATACTTTGACATTTTTTCAGTAAAGTGGCTTAAAAAAGATGATATCCACGTCCATGGATAAAAGAAAAATCAATCAATAGAAAAATAAAAAATCTTGATTATATAATCATTTTTCAACCGAAGGCTGCTCAGATAATAAAAGTAAATATGTTTTATAAACTGTTTTGTATGCAAGGACAACTGCAGGTCTGCAGGAGTTTTATCTGGAAGTGTAGCCACTGTCCTTTATCCTCCATCCTCAGAAATGTCTGGTTTACTTCGTCCTCGCTGATACAATCATTTTAATGTGAGGCAGCCAGCGTACAGCAGGAGGGATTCAGTAATGAACATATCAATGGAAATACTTTCCTTCTCCCTCTTTGAGCGTGTCTGCCACTTGTGCTGACATGTTTCCACTGATGTTTTAAACATGCAGCTGTTTGTTGCAGGGGCCAGATCTATCTTGTGAAAGAGATCCATGATCTCAGCGGGACTAACCTGGCTGCGCTATAAAGGTTAAATAAGAATTAAGATAAATAAAGTAGGTACTTTGAAAGCAACAGGAAGCTGGCGATTGGCAGTTTCCCATCACGATCAGAGGGGAAATGAAAACTCCTGCTCCTGCCAGGATTGCAAATTAGGTGTTCAGATGTTGAAATGTCCCGACGTCCCTCCAGTGTTTCCAGCTCAAATCTTGGATCTTTTCCCAGTTTTTATTTCCCTCCCACTCCCTCTCATGTATTTCCTGCTCTCCTGTCCAGCTTCGGTGACTGGTCCCAGCCCCAGTACTGCCCCAGGGGCGTGCTCACCTCCTTCCAGATCCGCGTGGAGCCCCACCAGGGTCTGTTCGGTGACGACACGAGCATGAACAACATCAAGTTCCGCTGCAGCAGCAACCCGCTGCTGGAGGGACCCGGCACGGAGTGGGGAGAGTACGGCCACTGGAGCCAGGAGTGCGTCAACGGAGGAATCTGCGGCATCGAGACCAAGATGGAGGAGTACCAGTACGGCCTCGACGACTCCAGCCTGAACGATGTGCGCTTCCATTGCTGCAACAAGATTCAACAGGTAAGACTGAGGGTCACATGAAGGAGAAGCAAAGCCCAGAAATTGCTGAGTGGTTAATGAGTTTAAGTTTTAATTTTGGTTTATTTTAGCCAGCGAGGAAACTTTTACTTCAGCTGTGTTGGCACCAAGACGCATGAATGTTGTCTGAAAGTATTTGACTTAAACTCTCCCCCTAACCTGCAGCAAGATGCAAGAAAATACATCCCATTCTCCTCGAGACAGGAGTGTTGTCGACAAAATGTAGTCGTATTAAAGTACCTGTGATGGCTGCTGTGAGTGTAGCATCGAATAGCAATGCTCAAGAAGAGAACACTGTGGTTAAAGGTGCAGTGTGTAATATTTAGGTGACTTTATGAGGATATATAAGCAGCCAAAATTCTGTTTTCATTAGTGTACAATCCCCTAAAAATAAGAATTGTTTTTTTACCTTAATATTTCATTCAGGATTTTTAGGAGACACGCGCTCCTGCAATCAACGCTAATTTACGCTAATTTTTTTATATTGACGTTAGCTAATGTGATGGATGATCAAAGCACAACGCCTACCATCAATATTCAGGGTCCAGGTGATCTGCTCCCTACAAATGGACTTTTCTGTCCGATGTATATTAGGATCGACCCGAGTCCCACCCACGATCTTAAACGCGATCGCTTGCTTAAAATAAGGAGCGATGACGTCAACCCCAGCTCTTTTCTGAAGAGTCCAGATGTCAAACTCCATTTTTCTCTAGGTGGCCACAAGCTGCTCATCTCTCCTCATTAAATAACAATCGAAAGAAAGACGCTGGTGCACCCTTTTCCATCCTCTCACTCACGTTCCTTTTCCTTTTCTTCCTTGTTTTCTTGGCTACAAATCAGCACACACACACACAACTTTAGCTGTTCGGGCCTTGTCATTCCTGCGCGCGTGTGATCTTGTAACACGCGACCCCCCCTCCTGCTGCCGATCAGTCGTGTAGAGTGCCAACCACGACGACTGCAAGACTCCTGATTACAAGACAGAAAGTTGTGTAGTGTGACCAAGGCTTTAGAGTGAGCCTCTGATTATCCACACAGAGAGAGAGGATCCCCTTTCATGGAGTCCGCCATGTTTTCTACAGTAGCCCGGAACAGACAAACCAAAGGCCTTTCATGTTGTTTTGTGAGGCTGAGGCGAGGGGTATTCAGTTGGTTTGCGATCTGCAACCACGCGGCCTGACGCCACTAAATCCTACACACGATCTTTTAAGTGCAGAACTTCAGATCAGTTGTATTCCACCAACGGTTCCAGTGATTAATCCTGCACAAAGCATAAATGTCTCAACTCATCAAGCCGGTTGACATTCGGCGACAGAATTCGTTTAATTCAAACTCTCAGCCAATCGAGCGGCTGTGCCTCAGGATTTCTCATTAACTCGAGAGCTTTTTGGAGATGACACGAGATGTTCTCCAGATGTTCCCAGACGCCGATCCGGGCTACTTGAGGGACTTAACCACCAGCTGTTCCTCGGGTTTTGTAACGTTCTCGTATTAGCAAGACGGGCGGGAAACACTGACACAGATTACGCCGCATCCCAGTGATTCGTGTACAGAACGTGTTTAATATTAGGTTTTAAGAAATACGATTCGGTCATGCTTGCTAATAATGCAATTGCAGAAGATATTTACATTTCACGGTTGACTTGCTAATGCCGCTTTGTGAAACGCCGCCCCGGTCTTGACACTTAATTTTCAGCCGTGCCACGCTGTATGTTCTCTGCTGATAAACACCGCAGAGGTGAATTATATCGGAGAGCGCAGACAAGGCCGCAATGCTTAATCACAGTTACATAGACCTGAATTAGATTTGTTTTTCCGCTCTACGTTTTTAACCTCTGAGGGGATGATGAGAGATTAACAAGTGAGCAATAACCAAATTACTTTCTGATTTTGTTTGCAAGCCTCAATTGGTTAGTGGGCTGAATCTAAATGAGCCAAATCCTAAAAATACAACAAAGGAAAGATTTTTTTTTCTTTTATTCTGCTTCAGATCAAAGAAAATGAGCAGCAGGTTTGACTGCAGACCACCATGGGGGCCCTCATGAACACAGAAATGAATTCCCATCAGAGCTTTTCTCTTGAGTCTCGTAAAGTTATTCCCCACTTTCTGAATATGGATTATAAAAACCAAAAGGAGAGTTGAAGTGTTCCGTGTTGTTATTGATGTCAAATAAGAAGCGATGGAGAAAACTGCCTGAAAATCAGCTGCAAAATGTGAAAGTTCACACAACAACCTCAACATTAATTTAACAGCATGGCCGAGTTTGCCAAGTTTCAGCGAAACGTTCCGGCCCGAATGTTGTTTTTTTAAAGTTTCTGCAAAGCGTGTGTTCACATTTGTTCATACATTTGGATGTGTTCTAGACAACATACCATATAGACATCTCTCTGTCAAACGACATAATCGAAAATTGAACCTGATGTTAAGTTGCTACACATCCTTATACCTAAACCACTGAATAGGTTGATAGTTTCCTCAATAAGTATAGTCAAAGAACTCGCTGGCGACTTCTTGTTTCCTCGCCGGACTCCCAATTGAAAGTCCTGTGCTCGTGAACCCGACCATCCATCTCCTGACGCCCCCCCCCCCAACACAGCTCTTCACTCTTTATACTCCTGCTCCTCACTTTCTTTTACTACAGCTGCTCGAGGTCGCGTCGTAACAACAAACACAAAAATGTTCCAGTCTATATGGTTGGTAGTTTTTCATAAGGATGGGCTCTGTTTTAAAAAAAAAAAAAAGAGAGATTGTGTTTAAGTCTTGGGGTGCAACGACTATTAAATGGATCATGAGATGAGATGGATTTATCAGTGGGGACGTTCAGTTTGGATCTAAGGTAGAAGACTTTTCAGGAACAGTATAAGCAGTGAATGCAATATATTATTCACAGTATTAAATTCTCGCTTTGCTGTTTATGAATTTGTGTTTTTTCATCGACAGTGATCGTGAACATGAAGCAGACCCGAGCAGTGTGTGTGATCCCGTCCACCTCCACCACCCCGAGCTCAAAGAAGACTAATAAATAAAAAGCACTCTTGAATTGCTGTCGTCTCTTTAAAAGATTTCCAGAAACCCGAAAAAGTCTTCATGTTTATAATGTCAGTTCCTTCCTTTTTGAATAACTCAAACACCACTGGCAGCTCACAGCAGTCTACCGCAAAACCGACAGTGTTTTTTTTTTGTTTTTTTTGACGAAGCATCCGGCTCGGTAAACAAAGTCGAGTGTCACCTTCAGCAGGAAAAACAGAAAGATTAAGGAGCGCCGCTTCGAATCAAGCCCCACATCTGAAGAGCCACTTCTTTTGCATCATGCCATCCCCTCATCACCTCTCATCAGCGTGAGAGCAGCGTGTTTTCATATCCTGGCTAATCAACCAATGAGCTCATAGCGAAGTCATAACAAGCGCGCGTGCACAAAACAGAGCCGCTGACACAGGCTTTTCCAAGAATTCCTGCTGGAACGGAGGTAATTAAGAAATGACAAGAGAGGGGATATTAATTAATTTACAGTTTAAGGCCTGACAAAGGTTGATAAGACAACGATTGGCACACACAGAGGTAATTGTGTTAATTAATCGGTGAGTAGTTAATCTGCTCGCGCGGAGTGTGTGCGCGCGGAGGGCCGTGGAGGGAACTCGAGGACGTTATCAAACACTGCGGTAATGGTTTCCAGAAGATTCTGCAAGTCAAGGCAAAGTGATTATAGTCTTTAACACACAGCGACAGAGTGCCTCTCTGTTATGGTAATTGATACACTCCTGCTGACCTCATATCCGAGTTCAAAGTGTACTTGCTGGAGTTAGATGTTCGAGTGCACTCGTTTGGTCTGCTCGGGGAAAAAATGGATATGCTAATGCGAGCGGGAGGAGCGTCGACGAGGCGCGAGGAGCGAGCTCGCTTCTAATGCACGCTGCGAATATCGTTTCGTTTTGCTTTTGTCTTAAACATACAGACGAATGCCTTTTTGAAGTTCTGAGAGTGTGTGAACA
The DNA here is from genome assembly GCA_900302685.1 of Spondyliosoma cantharus. Lineage (NCBI taxonomy): Eukaryota > Metazoa > Chordata > Actinopteri > Spariformes > Sparidae > Spondyliosoma > Spondyliosoma cantharus. The sequence goes on along the minus strand of OMLP01032573.1, from coordinate 32,138 downwards.
ACAAAGCACACTGCCTCACTAGTGCGCACACACACACACACACGCACGCTCGCTGTGCAGCCAGACTCAGCAGACACCCACAGAGCTTTACTTTAAATAGCCGTAGAGAGCTGAAAGTTTCCAATCAGACCAGACTCATCGGGCCGAACGATACTCGAGGAGTCTAGAATATCTCCACTTGATCGACTTGTGCATCCATTAAAACATGGAGACGTGGTTACATCATTTTACTGGGTGCTAACATAATTTATCCTCGATGAAGAGTTGGAACAATCGGACACAGTAAATATAAGATAATGTCACATTGTGTGGAATAAGATGATTTTTTTTGATAAAGGGGTATTTCACCTAAGTAGAAAAGAGATAAAATCCAAACAGGAGACGTAAGATTGGCTCCTACATTTCCCATAATGCAGCTCAACAACATATTTCGTTGGATCCCCCCCCCGTCTTTCAAACCTTATGCCACCAGTTTCTAACACATTTTGTTTGATATCATTAATGGAAATGAATGTAAAGTTATCCTCAAATGCCTTGTAAACACCAGTCACACCCAAACTAAGTTCAAAGCTATTAAATACAGTAATGGTTTTTGGGTTCAATGTAAAACTAAACCTGCAGATGACTTCTAACTACCTCCATTAGCCTTACATGGTCCAAGTCCACATTTTATACCAATATCACTGAAAATAAACACTTTATACGCGTTTATCTAAGAAGATATCCAGGCGCCAGGAAAGAAAAGGCCATTCTCTGACCACAGAATACCCATTAAACACATTTTATTTAATTTTTTATGTATTTCCGCTAACTTTGTGCATAGAGGATAGTCGTATATAAGTGCTTATGCAACTAGGCAAATAGATAAAATCATAATAATTTGCATTATCATCAATTTCATTGTACAGCAGCTGGCTTTTAAACAGCTCAGGAGAGAGGTGTGGGTCTACTTTCTACACGGATGCTCATTGGCTGTTGTAGGCTTCAGTCAGGACATATAAGCTCCTATTGGGTTAAACAATGTTTCAATTGAAGGCCTGAAGGTCGGTCGCCATTTTGATATCCACATGGCACCAGAAAATCAAAGTGAAATAGTAGAAGATTCGGACACATGACAGCACGTGCGATAGAAGTTTGTCTCTATTTTACAGCTATTCATGAATAAAACTGTATTTTGGATTAAGTATTTTATTGGAATGGATGGACTGGACCTTTGGGAATGTAACAAAACTGCTTTTGTTGGAGTTGTATGGACCAACGGAAGACCAAGACAAAGTTGGTAAGTTCCCAAAACGTTGTAAGCGATTGTTTGTTTGTGGCGTTGTATGCTGGTTGCATCTTAAAACGGTTTGAATGAATGAATCAAATCACAAGAACTTAAGCTTTCCATTGGTATTACATATTACGCTGATCAATTCTCATGATGAGTATTAATGATCACCTCAGTGCTTGTATGTAGGCATCCTGTGTGTTTTGAGGTCTTGTACAGTCACAAGGTGGCAGCGCTGCGTCAACTGGAGCTTTGATCCACATCTCACTGGAAACAATGACTTTCGTGACATGAGGCATCCAGTATAAAACACGTGAGACTGATTTTTATGGGTGTAAATGAATTCTGAATCAATCAATTCAACTCTGAACACCTGGCGCAGCTCCGCCTCACACTGAGCCTCGGGAGCCCTCTGGGGACGAACACCGAGAAAAACCCTGCATTTTAATCAACCCTGAACGGTGTTGATGACATCCTGTACCTCGATCGTGAAAACGTTTTTTTTTTTTTTTTTTTAAGCTCCAAAAACAAACTTCATTATTCAAAAAACATGCTGCCCTCAGCAAGTCTGTGTGCAGTATTACCCCTGGGTTCTGGGGATGTAACGCCCCGGGTCATAAGTTTAATATCCAAACCACAGGCTCAATGTGTTTCTGACCAGCTTAGTTTCTCGCCAGCGGTCCCCAATCTGCCTCGAGAACCATTAACGCCTCCTGTAGTGAGCAGAATGGATATGGTGTTTGCGGTTTTGGTTGAAGGCAAAGCCCTCGTCTTAATGACCCTACGCTCCCATGGGCGCCGAGCTCATGATGGATCACCCCGGCTGTGTGGACTCAACTGTAAATATGGTTCTGTTCATAAACACTGTAGGGGTATTATCACCCGAGCTGCTGCTCTTGTTTTTTTGTTATGTGAAATATCGATGCAGGAGCTGCAGTTTTGGGGCTGAATGGCGTTGTTTTGACGTGAGGGGTGGAATGAATAGTGTTGCTGTGGCGTCGGGGTGTAATAACTATAAAGTTGATGTATTCTAAGGGTTCCACAGTAATGAAGGTAATAACCAGACGGAGCAGAAGTTCTTTCTCTCTTAGAGAAAGTAGTAATTCGGGGTCTTTAAGTGTCACTTCCCTGCTGCATTCTGCTCCTTTCTGTATTCTCACCGTGCTCAGTGGACTGAAGTCGTCTTTCCGTCTTCCAGGTTGCTTTCTGTGTTTCTCCAGCGTGGCCGTCTCTGTGTGGAGCTAGAACACAGGAAGAACCTGGTTTTCTGTGGTTAATGACGCAGGAGGACTGGATGTTGTCTGACGATTGTGAAGGTTGCAGGTACGGCTGAGTACACAAATCTGGTCTTGAGAGGGTTTTTTTCTTTCTTTTCTATAATCCCAGACATGTCTTCGTCTTGTGAGTGTCTCTCAGGCTGGAAAGGCCGCTCAGCTGTCAGGTCCACATAGAGATGCCGAATGATTACGAGTTCTTTAATGGCATTTATAAGTGCAGGTTGTCACGAAATCGGGATTTAAAACTTCAACGCAACACTCGTATAGAAAAAAAACCTACTTGACACGTCTTTCAGCATCGCAGCAGAAAGAGAAAAACGTCCTTTGAAATAGGAAGATGTATTTCTCCTTTTCTTATTAGCAACCTGCACACCGAGCCGGTAAACAACAATTTACACAAAACACTTGTAGTAATGTTAAAGAAACAGTTCACCCAAAACTGTAAATCTAATCTCAAACTTCTCACTGCCATGTTCAAGGAAAGTCGGGTGAAGTTTCAGACTCATTTCTGAAGCTTCACATCAAAACAGCTTTGTAGCTTTCTCCTCAACAACTGAAGTGGATGGGGACATGTTTTAAAATTTAAAAAACACAACCAAAAATAAACGTAAGATGGCTCCAGACAGCTTGTACAGTGTAATCCAAGTCTTCAGCAGCCCGGAGAACCCAGATATATTATTTACGCCCTTTTTTAAAGCCCAAATCAAGCAAACATTGTTAGCAACTAGGTGCTAGCACGAGCTTGACCCAGGGTGTAAAATTGTCTCTCTCAGATCTTTTTTAATGTTTGAAATAAGTTCCCATCTATTCCAGTTGCTTAGGAGATTTCCGCTGACATGAGGGTTAGTAGAAAATGACTGAATTTACATTTTTGGGTGAACTGTTCCTTTAATATCTGAGCAGCCTCGGGTTGTCAATCTGTCTTTTTTTTACATCTGAGGATCTTTTGATACTGTCGAATGTAAATATTGTACTTTTTAAAACGTAAAAATATTGAAATATCAATATCTTTTAACACCCCTTTTGTAAAATTCAGCAAGGAAACGTTATTTCTATTATAATTATGTTTTTTTCTTTGAGTTTTTGACGTGATTTTAACAAATAATTAAAAGTTAAACCCACATCATGCCACTGAGTGATTCTATAGTTGCAGTATATCACAAGTTGTCTTGTAATTAGCCCCTTTTTTTGTTCTTTTGGACTTGATCTGGAGTCAAACACACACTTAGACGTTACTTAAATGCACAGAATTTAATTTACGCCGCTCAGGGTCTCTCAATCAATAAACAAAACAGGAGATGTTAAGTAGTGTGGGATCATGGGAGCTGTTGTCTTCACTGTTAAACAACCGCCACTGCTGAAGAAAAATCTATCTGAGAGGTCTCAGACGAGGCAATGTTTTAAATTTTAGTTCTGTAACAGTTTACCGGGGGAGTTAGGGCATTGTTGGACATGCTACGTATTATTTCTGTAAGAGGTCTTGTCTGCTTCTCCGTTTACAGGATGTTTGCATCTGTGCTCATTTTTCTTCTCTAACCGGGAAAATGAAAACCAGAGCTGCACCACGATCCCTGAAAAAAAAGTTTTGCACTTGAAGCTTTAACAGCCGTCGCCTCGACAAACAGACGCTTTGACTCCGTCGACACAAAAGAAGCGAGGACACGTGTACACATTAAATATAAATCATTTTATAATATACAAATTGTACAGATGTCATGAACAATAGGAATGTGGACATACTCAGGATAGCAAAGATAAAGAATACTTCTTCTTCCTCGATAGCAAACACTGCTACGCAGGTGACATCAGCACATGATCAAAGATACTCAACATTCAAGATGGCAGCCGAGGTGATTAAAAAAAAAACCCAAAAAACATCAGAGACAAAAAAAAACAAAAAAAACCTAAGAATACATTTTCCAGAGGCTGTGAGCAAGCTAAAGTGACAACACGGAAAAGAAAAAATGACGGCGTCCTATTGTATCATGTTCTGTCATTTCTACTCTGCCTGTTTCACATCATAGTAGCACACAGGAAATGAACCATTACATTTTTCTTTTTTCTTCTTTTTTTTTTTTTTTTTTTTTTTTTTTTTTTTTACAGCGTTACCAAGAACAATTGCACCAGCGCCACTATTGAGGCTCAGACAGTTATGCTGATATAAGACAGGAAACTGTATATTACCCTTTTTTGCTACACAGACGAGTAGAGGGCTGCAAATGTATATTTAAGTCTAACATTAGTCAAAGGTCTCCTTCTTTTCACGGACGGCTACGTTAACATGGTTCGGCATCATTTAACTGATGAAGTGTCAGATCCTGCCTCGCTTCGCTCTCCCTGTCTGTGTTTTTCTTTTCTTTTTTTTTTTTTTTTTTTTTTAA
>OMLP01032573.1:1671-13597 GCA_900302685.1 Spondyliosoma cantharus | reverse complement strand
GCACCCGGCTTCGTCAGCCGCTATCGCAGAGGGCCGCGTTAACACACACGTGTGATCACGCGCCATGACACCATAGCTCACATTTATTAAACAGGTACAAGTTACTGCGAATCAAAGCTTTTATTGTGGTAAGCAGGTTGTTGTTGCTCTTTTTATTTCTTCACTGTGTAAACCATAATCTCGTTAACCTTCGATCATCATAGTGCTGATCCGACATTGCTGCTGCAAACATTCTGCAGTTCCCACAAAGATGGTTTCAAATTCTCAGTGAGGTTCCAACGTTTTTTTTAAGAATGATCAAACGCCACATTCAACTGTGGGAAATATGTATAAGATGATGCATGAAACAAAACGTGGCTTCAATCAAGTGTCGAGCTTGGTGGGCATCCACGGAGCGAAAACACGATCGCCGCACGATCGCTTCGGTTTGTGAAGCTAGAATCAGGATTAAATTCAGATGTGACTCAAATCACATGCTCGTGTGATGTAATGACACATTTTAGCGGTGAGTCAAATCGCTACTGCAGGTCAGATACTATAAACTGATCTAACAGTCATACTGAAACTATGAGAACGACTCCGACTGCTCATACTAAACCACCATCACGGCGACATCTGCTACTACAACAATGAAAGCGACCAAGTACTTAAGTTAGACCACCAGAACTGTATTTATACAGGTACAACAAGTAGATTTGCTTAATGTTTACTTGATCAGCATCTGTTGTATTAATTATTTACATTTTAAGGCATTTAGCAGACACTTACTGCCTCGACTTACAGTAATTCATACTGATGACGGTGGCTGCCACGCACATCGAGAGCCAGTTTGGGATTCAGTATCTTGCCCAGGGACACTTCCACATGCAGACCAGGGGAATCGAACCAGCGGTCTTCGGATAACAAGACGCCGGCTCAGCCCCTGAGCCGCAGCCGCATGTACAGAATGTGTTACTAAGTCGAACTGCTTTAATTAAAACCTCCACAGTTACTACAACTAACACAGCTTATTGTTACTATTCCTATCTCTACCACTCTTTACTGTTAACACCCCTGCTGCCACTTAGTTACAGGGTGCAGATTAATTATAATTCTTCAACTTGATCATTTTTTTTCTCAGTTTCCCATCGTTTTGTGCCCAGGGCAAAGAGCAAGTCACGAGGCGCACCTTTAATCATATCCGAAATACAAAATAGCCTCTGTTAAACATCTTATCTAATTACTTTGTTTGTTTTTATCTACCCATGCCCAATAAAACTTGACAAACAACAATGTTACTCGTGCAATATTAACAAAATGATTCAATTATTCATCCGAAATAGATTAAATCACATAAACGCAGCAACGCACTTAATCCAAACCAGACAGTCGCAAAAGTAAAAAAAAAAGAAGAAGAAAAGAAATGAGGTTAACTGCTCTGCAGATCTGTTTTCCCCTCGTCATCCTCCCTCACACCGGCTGTCAGTCAGCGCCTTTGATGTGTCACACTCTAATAATTCCCACCACCCAACAATTGTGTGCGTATGGTGAAATACTGCAGGTTTGCCTGGAAGGAAAAGGATTTTCTTGGGGTATATAATCTGCTTTTTTTTTTATACCGGGGGAACGACTGCATACGAAGAACTGACACAGTCAAGTAAAAACTCGTTACTCGTTGTATATCGCAGTAATAATCTAACAGGAGCCCGAGGCACACTTAACAGCGGTGGTATCGTTCACTTACCACTATTACTACCACAACTACTACTGTTGCAATTACCATGACAGCATCTACTCCTGCAAGTACTGCCAGGTGTACCACTGTCCTTCGAGGTGCGAGTACAAGTACTGCAGTCGCTGCTACGGCTGCAGTGGTTTCCTACGACCATTATCTCTACTAATTTTGCAGCAGGGTGTAATGGGTGGTGATACGGAGAGATTAAAGAGTCAGAGCATTTCTGAGAGAGCCAGAGAGAGAGAGAGAGAGAGAGGCTGATCAGCATGCAGCGCTCATTTGCTGCCATGAGACAGACTTTTAAGTCCAAACACTTAAACCCACTCCACCGCACAACGTCTCATTTTTCTTCCACGGACTCTTATTGACCGGGGACGTCAGTACGCGCGCAAACAGACCTAAAGCACTGGCATATCAAGTCGTAGAGGTTGCGCAGAGCTAATCGTTAGGATACAAGACGGCGCTCCAGACATTATTTACACAGGCATTACTTTCTAAGTTCCTACAGGGAGCGGCGCATCTACATTTTTTTTTCGGGGGGGGGTTGTGTTGGATCGGCTCCCAGAAACGGGCTCTCTTTCAAAGCTTGCCCAAGGAAGTAAATTGAGAAATAATTTTTCTGTAATGGCTTGCTGGTCTTTGGAGGAGGTGAGAGTTAATCACAGTCCCTGTAGTCTGGCTCCCCTCTCTCCACCCTGACTTATTATGCAGGGGCCACCTCGCTGCATCAGCACTCCGGCAGTAAACCTGCGAGGCTAAAACACAAAGTAATCACACGGCCATCTTTGTCTGCGATGGTATCTGAGAGAATATAAAGGAGGACCACATGGTAAGAGGAGAGAGGAGCTCTCCGGTTTAAGCTACTTTTAAATTAAATCCACGCTTTTTTTTTTTTTCTTTCCCCGAGATCATCTCTTCGCGCGGCTAAACATCGTTTCTACCTCGGAGCGACCACCTTGCTAAAGGGCATCTCAGCAGGGAAGAGGGCGAGCGTGTCAGATACTTAACCGTCACAGTTTCCTCAGCTGATGTCGGTTGCTACAATAACAACTGCAGAGGCAATAACCCACATCTAATCTTAAAGATTTTTGATGCTAAGGCTCCTCTCCGCCATCCTCCGAGAAGTTAAGGAGATATATTATCCGGTGTTCGGGAATTTAGACCTCAGACGGAGTTTGTTTTCGGGCCCGTGGCGGACGAGGGTGCAGCTGCAGGTCAGCGCCGGCGTTCAAAGTGCCCTCTGATAGTCTGCTCAACAAAAACACCAGAGTATTGTTCTTACGTTTAACCCTCTCCTCCGACTCCGTGAGGCAGACATAACAAACCATCGTTCATCGTTTTGTTTTTTTTCTTCTTCTCGACCGCCTCTGAATATTGCCGTAATTTTGCAGACGACTCGGGTCAATAGGTTTGCAGACACAGTCGGGTAATGATGAAGCAAATACCTTTTGAAAAGAGAGGCCATTCGGAAAGTGTTCCTGACGGGCTTGCTTGGCCTGGAGTGTTGTCACAGCAACAGAAAATCAACATCCGCTATGTTTTTAAAGCGCTACAGTAACCTTTTTGTAAGTGTCACTGGCCCCTTTTTCAAAGACGCTCAGAAGTAATATTTAATATCTCTTCTCTTTTTGTACATTTGACTAATGGTTGCTTCTGATCAGTTCTGTGTTTGGATGATGCATCGGCTTACTGGCCAGAGGTCATGAAAGTGATCAATGCCTCTTGTGTGAGCGCATCTGGTTTGTGGTCGAGCTAATGGAGGTATCGCTAGTAGTTCAGCAGTATCGCCGTTTTTTCTGAGCTCTGTCAGGACTTCTTGCTCACCTTTGGCTAAAAGTTCGCTCTTGACCTATAAGACAGAAGTTGTAGCTGTAGGTGAGAAAAGACAATCTTGCCCACAATGTTCATGTCGCGGCTGCTCCGGAGGAGCAGGATCTAAAAATATCACCCCGGCTGCATCGGGCACACGGCTAGGCCCTCCCCTGGCACACCTACGCACCATCTCGGGAGCTTTTCATTGTTTTAAAATTGCATCGCTGCAACAATAACACAGCTTAACGAAAGACATCCAAAGTGCATCTGAACTTTTACGAGGCATTAGCCCACCTTAGAGTCGAGACTGAACTATGCAGCCTGGCAACACGCGGCGAGGTAGTTGAGGGAGACAAAGGCTCAGCCGGTGCAGGAGCTGTCCCCGTTCCTCCCGAGCTGTCGGTGGAAGCTTTTATCGTGCACTTTTGCAGGGAGAATAAAAAATGTTAGCATTAAATGATTGACGCTGATGGCTCAAATGGTGGTTCGGAGACAGATCATCAGACAAATCGTCAGCTTAAAAGCAGCAGTACTTATTATTTTATAATAATAGAAAAAGAAGAAATAGATGTCCCAGAGTCTTATTCTGACAGCAGAGCTCCTCATGCTTCTCTGTTTATTGCTTCGTTCAATTAGCCCGCCAGCTAGTCGGCTCTTTTTTAAGGTTGACTCAACTGACTCCTTTCACCACAGCCTACTTTGGAGAAGAGGGGAACAAAGGCAGCCTCTGTCTCATGTTAACCTCAATTTGGACTCAGATCTGCCGCCAACACAACACTGATTCTTCTCTGATGTCCCCACAGCCTGGTGTTAACGAGTAATATCAGGCCGTTTTCTGAGGGGCCTCCGCGATGTGGTCGCTCGTCAGAGAGATACTCAGATCTCGATACAGCAATCTGAAATGCCTTCACTAGTCAAATGTGACCTAGGGGTCGAGAATCACAATCCAAACATCATGAGATTCCCCAAATGTATCGGTTTTAGGAAATGAGAAAATAAAAAGGTCTACCAGTCAAATCTCTTTTTGTTTGTTGGACTTTTCTTTAGCTTTTTTCATTTGTTGTTCACGTTTGTGTGTATTGTAGGCAATGCTACTATTACCACTGTGTTTCCACGCTACTGGATTTTTTAAGGAGACCTCTGGACAAGTTCCAGACACATTTTACCGGAAGTCAGGACATCGTTTTCAGCAAAACATGATCTTTTCCTCAACCTAACCAGAACATTAGCACACTGTAAAACAGAAAGTTGAACCTAAAGAGGCCTTAAGTTGCAACATAAAGCTTCATAAAGTTTCAGCACATCCGTGGTTTGCGTAAAAGTACATTGCCAACAATTATTCTACCGACTGGGTTTAGACAATGTGACGATTTTGGTCCGAAACGGTCATTTTTAATGAAACCATATAACATGTTTGGTAACCGGTGACTCGTTTAATATTGCGCAATGAATTCTTAAAGATAGATTGTTATCCCTGACAAAAACAGAAATAGTAGTCAAAGTAGAAAGTGTATTAATATTTGGTAATATGTCTTTCTCAAACAAAACACTCAAGCACCCCGAAACCGTCCCTCCCTACAGGATATGAGTGTTGAAATGTTACTTTCCACCTTCCGGTCGCAATAAAAACTGCCACATTTTTAGACACATGTTATTACTTGTTTCTGATATCTTACTTGCGGCGGTAAACAACTGCAGCCCATAAACTCCCAGAACCTCTCCCCCACCGACTCCGATCTATCAGCATCATCGTCACGTTGTGCGACAGAGCGGCCCGCGATCTCACACTCGCAGGGACAGTGCAAATTACTCTCCCTCTATCTAGGTCACCTCTTCTCTCACCTCGGTCGGAGAGGATAGAGATATCACGGACAGGCGACGCGCGCTAATGATCGGCTCTGTGTGCGACATGCAGGCCGCAGCACGCACAGCGCGCAGGCGAAGAGCACTCGAGGTATCGCACCATGTACGCGCGTGAGCGAAGAATCGGGCTCGAACCTGCAAATCTGCGTCCTGTGTTCTGCGTATCGACCGCTGATGTGATTCCAGCGAGCCCGGAGGAAGTCGCTCTCCGCCGGCTGCCTTTTGTGTGACCCTGATTCTCAGTCACACACACGACATGTTTGTGTGCGCGCGTGCGTGTGTGTGTGTGTGTGACTGAGGTTTCTTTTTTCTACGTCTTGAAACTATTTCTTCAAAGATCCCTCTCTGCCGTACCAGAGCTGTGATGTGGGGCCCTAATCCCATTTTCTTTCCTCTTTTTTTCTTTTTCCAGTCCTGGAGACTGTGAAGCGCCGCTCTTCAAAGTCGGGCACGCAAGTAAATTCTGGGAACGAGCGACAACAATGTCAGCGCTGTTAAGCTCCTTTCACTTGCTTTGACTTTGGGCTGCCGTTTCTTAAAATTGAACTCCGGCGATGTTAACTTTTTAAGGCGTCTTTCTCCAGGAGCCGACACTTTCTCTGAACTCTCCGCGCGTATTTTTTTCTTACTTGTTTGTCTGACGGGTTACGAGTTGTCAAGATCAAGGAGTGAGCGAGCCCGCGACATCAAAACTTGCAGCGTTTTTTTCTAAGTGGTTGAGAAAACATTTTACTTTTTCTGACAATCGTGCTCCGACACCGCAAAGTTTCTAATACATCAAAATATGTCAAAAACTATGTACAAAAAGTGAATGCGTAAAAAGCTGCAAATCGTGAGATGAAAGGGTACACAGCTTCCTGTTAACTCTGCCTCTAGATCCTCAAGAAGAAAACGGTTATCTTAACTTTAAATCATTCTGTGAACTCATAAAATATCAGTTGTTTTTTTATGTTCTAGCTGCTCTAATGATGGAGAGAAAAGGGTTTTTCTCGTGGTAACCAGGGAGTTTGCAATCTATCGTGCCGTCTGCTCTTTCAATTTGTCGAAGTTTTCTGCACAGAAATAATCATTTTCTTGTATATATATATTTTTTTTATATATATTTTTTTTTTTTCCACTGTGATTATATGTACAAGAGCCTGGCTGTGTCTCTGCTGCACCCAATTAGAGTAACAAACGCTCATGCCAGTGTTATTAGTCTGGTAAGAAATATTTTAAGGAGTCGGTAAAGAAAGAAAAATAGATTCTCGTCTACCTCCGGTGCTCTGTGGCCTCGCAGGATAAGGTCACTTTCATGCGCAGGTTTGGAGAGTCGTGCTGAAATGGAGGTGAATGGACTTTTGTTTGTGCCCCCTTGAAATTCGATCCACCTTCTTTGTATTGGGGTGGTGGCACTTAGGCACATGGTGAATAAGAATCGAGAGCATGTGCACGGCTGAATATCAGAAAGGGTGAGTGTAAAAATGTGCTTTTTTTGGGGGAATTGACGGTCTTTCACAGAAATGTAGTCAAATACAGTAGCTGAATGTTGATTTTTTTGATCTATTTATCCCTGATTTTCCTCTCAAAGGGGCACTTTACCGAGATTACATGCCAGTTTAATAGCTGCAGGGAGTACCGCACAGCCTGACCTCTCTGGAGGAGCTTTGTCAAGTCTTAGAAAACTTGTGCAAAATAACGACTTTCAAACAAAACACCTGCATTACAAACTGTGTGCATGAAAAACAGGGTTTTGAAGTTGGACCCATACCAGGGGCTTTAAGTCTACCAATACATCCTCATACCTAAACGACCGAAAAGGTTTTGACCAACAAAACGAGGCATAAAACTGCTGGACGACACCAGTAACAGGCGCACGTACTCGTAGAACTGGAGTTACGTCCAGTAACTATTATTTAAAGAAGCTAAACTGTTGCAGCTTTTCACACGAGGTTAACGTCACAAACTGGTTGCTGTTTTGTTGGGTTAAGGCACCATCTTGACTCACTTGCTCTTTATACTACGCCACCTGACTAATAATGAACCTGACTGTGGGCCGACGTGGCCGTTTTTTTCGGGGAGGATCGTCTTGATCAGGATATCTGACTTGAATCTGTTTCCTAATCTTGACTCACTGTTGTGCCCATTTAAAAGAAAACTACCAACATAGCACTGGTACAACCCTGTCAGACTCGACGGACAGTTTCCACAGCCTTCTTCCTGCTCAACCTCTCTGTGCCTACATTACCCAGAGTGCAACTCGGTCACGGGCGGTCGAGACGGATGAGATGAGGCTGTCCGATTAACGATGCTGCCTCAAATGACGTCTCGTGGCACTGACAGGATTCTCAGGTGAACTATTCTAAACAAAGATGGGATGATTTTTACAACTCAGTCGCGTTAAAATGACATCAGTTTATTATCAACCTATTTCTCTAATTGCACGAATGATCTCGCTGATGCAGGAAGGTGGTCGGCGTGGATGGAAATTACAGGACTGTAACGCCAGAGTCCAGTTTTTCAGTCGACACTCATGTCTGTGGTTGGGTTCAGGCAAGTAAAGCACTTCAGGAAGAAACGTGATTTAATTGTAAATTGTGGATAAAATTATTACGCCTTAAGTCACTGCCGACTCAAAACCAATCACGATCTTTTCCCTACCTTTAACCTTCACCATGTATAATTAACTCCAGATGAAGGGATTTATCCAGGAATTGTGAGATAGCACATTTTTCCAGCACGTTTGTTAATTTCTCTGGGAATAATGCATGGATCAGGATCCTTGCATGGCTGGTATCTATGGGTGAGGACAAAAGGGGGGACGGTTGGGCCCGGGGTGGAGGTGTGTGCCCTGAATGAATCCTCATTATAATTCTCTTTTATCACACGTTTTTACCTTTTTTTTTTTATCAAAAAATTGCAGTTTTTAAAAAAAAATGTGGATATTGCATTCGGCCATTTTACAATTTCGATAATATGTCGGTAAATCGTGCAGCCCTGATTGCCAGCTTCATTAATTAACAATGTTTCCTGATTACGTTAATAGAAAATGTTAATTCGTGCAGCATCATGTTTCCAACCAAACGCTCTCTTTGCTATTAGCCGGATATAAACGTTATTTCTCGGCGACAGTGCTGCTGCTTTGTGACTGCGCTATTAGATCAGATGAAAACATCTAATAAACATTTCCCCTTTAGCGTGACGTGTTGGATATACTAGCAAAATTTAAGCATCATCCTGAGAGTATTGAACGCCGCTCCTTGCACAACATACATTTGTCATAATGGACCCACTGCTGGGTTCTGGCAGACTTGAAGTGGATAATGGCGCTATAAACAACATTTTCAGGAAGGCATGAAAGAGAAGACGAGAGGCTCCAAAGAAACATCAGACTCCTCGCAAAGCGTCAGCTGAGGGTGAATATCGGTTCATCTTTTAATAAAAAAACAAACACGCGTGGATGTTTTTGTGACTCCGCTGCTCCTTCTCTGTTTTATCTGGATGCAGAAAGACTGAAACACAACACCCTCCTGCTAATGCACTCCGTCCCTCTTGATAAATAAATTTCTGCTGCTGCCGCGGCGGCTCATGGCGAACAAACATATTAAGACCAAACCCCGAGCCGAGGTCTGACGGAGAGCATGTTTTTGTGTGAATATTGCTCCTGTGAATCTCGGTGATAGGAAACGGGGCTTTCAGTACATTAGTTCCAAGGCAGCTCCTCTATTGATTTTCCCACAGGACACAAAAGATGTGGAGCCGGTCCTAATTGGAGTTTCGTAGTAGAGGCCCTTGATGAGTTATTCATTTGGAGCACTTCACCGACATCCATATGGCTCCTATTCAGGCCATTTTGCTCAGGAAAAAAAAAAAAAAATGTCACGTTCAGGCAACTGCTGCATCTTTTAAATGCATCTGTCCGAAATCTGTGTTGTTTTGCTTTTGGGATGGCGCTATAAGACACGTCTGTATCTGCCGTCGTAGCTCCGGAGCACTGATGGCATTTTTATGCAGAATGTAAGCATCCTTCGACGCGCCGAGCTGCGTGTTTTGTGTGTTGCGTTTGTTCTGTTTTCCTCCAGGCTGTGTTTTCCGCCGTCATTTAGTCGAAGCGACAGAAGTTCTCACCGCACATGCGTCTTGGCTTGTCAGTTTTGACATTTTCTTTTTTTTGTAGCTTGGTTTCTTTAATTTCTTTCAAGGGTTTATTTGAGGTCTGAATCTTTGGACCCGTGAGTTTTTGAATGCCTCGTGCAATGCAAAGCTTTCCCACCATCTCAATCTACAAACGGATATCTGCACATGAATGCAAACTCTGTAGGGCACGGACAAGGTTGTCGTATCAGAGGCGGTTTTTTTGGTAGTCCGAGTAAAATTGACTGATTATGTTTATCGTGTGTAGGCGGGCTGCGGTTGCAGGTAAGCAGTCAGCGCGGAGACCAAAATGGGCAGAACGAATGAGCCGAAATGCCATCTCGTAACTCATCTGCCATCATCAGACGACCACTTAGCTTTTGATTAGCGTCTTTAATGTATCTGCATTCATTTGCATATACATTAAAGGTCCAGCGTTGAGGAGGGGCTCTTGGCAGAAATGGACTATAACATTCATGATAATGTTTTCATTAGTTTTTAATCTCCTAAAATTAAGAATCACCTTCTTTTCATCATCTTAGAAAAAGACCCTTTTAAATGTTCCTCCCACGAGCCCTTTGTCTGACACAGCCGTGTTTGTACAGTAGCCAAGAATGGACAAAAAACCTGCTAAAACGAAAAAGGGCAATTGACTGAGAGGAAACGGACAGCAGCAGATCATCCACCTCACCAGACTACTTTCAGAAAACCGGAAAACTTGACACCGTATTTTTTTCTGGACCTGATGATGGAAGTAGCTGAGGAGGAGTAACACATCTCGTGTCTTTTCTTCTTTTCCGTGCATGCGTTGCAGATGCATAGTGCCCATCAGGCAGTTGGTGAGGCAATTTAATATCTTTTACTTAAACGTACACCATTTAGTTTTGGGGAAAGCCAGAAAGATCTTTATCGAATTATATTTTATGCCAAAAAAAGTTCATGACTGCATAAAAAAAACTGACCTTAAAGGACGACACGGTTTCATAATGCTTGACTTTGTTTATATGTGGCGGACCCTGCCACCTTTCTAGCTTCCAACAGCGTTCTGTGGATCTTATCTTGTCTGAGAACATCTCGTTTATTCACTTACGGAGAAAGTGTGTATCGTTATTTCATTAACATCTTGAATATCGTATTTCTGAGTTTGAATGTCTTCTCACCGCTGGCCGAACGTTGCTGGAGCGCAACTTGGACAGAGATGAATGGAAAAGTATTAACATCTTGGCAACATCGGACAGCTGACGAGGGTCAGAAAGCAGCGTGTCCACCCAGGTGTTGCGTTTCGATCACAGTGATAAATACCCGTCAGTCATTGGACCCGGCAGAGGATTCTGCCTGTGTCCGTTCCAATTAAAGGCAAAAGCCAGATGTCAGAGAGTGTTTATGGGGTTTGATCCCAGTGTGAAAGGAGTATTGGAGACATTGTCATCCAAAGTGTAACCTTACTGTAACTCTAGTAACTCTCAAACTGTTAACATAGACTGACTTTAATATAACGAGTCGACTCATTAAAGGTTACTCATTGAAAAAGTAATGTATACGTGAAGTGCCGAGTCGAATCCTGCAGCTCGTCACGTCTCTGCTGCTTTTGCGAACACCTGTAGATCAGCAAACCCTCTGATTAGACGTAACTCGTTTATATCTGGAACAATTAAAAACACCTTCCCCCCTCCCCCCTCAGCGCTGAACGGAAACCGTCCCCGAGACGACGACACTCCCGCTTGAGGACAATATAAAATGATTGCCGTAATGAAACAGCTTGTTTTTGCTCTCTGAGCTTCGTGCAGCCGACCACCTGTCAGACTTCTTGGATAAATAAAATTGTAAAGCATGAGGGGGGAGGGATAGAAGACGACGTATACACAGAAAGAAGGGGGGAAAAAAACCACCAGCAATCAATATCCTGCATTATTTTTCATTGTAATTATCTCGGCGCTGAAACAATAATGAGCCGCGAGGATACTTTGCATACCAATTTTTCGGCAGTTAACACAATGAATAGGGATGATGTGAGACCCCGGTCGGCCTTTGTGAACGCGCGCGTTGTCAATCTGATTAGGCGCGGTGCAGATCTGCTCGGGTGAAACCGTTTTTTTTTTGTTTTTTTTGATGAAGTCCCAGCGGGAAGAGCTGATCGGATCTCCTGGAACGCTGGGCGTCGGTTCACCGTCGCTCACGTGTTGACGTTTCTGAGGAAGCCTTGAAATCCATTAAGCTGTTAACAGTTTTACACATTCATCTGGGAGGAGGGGGAGGCGCCGCTGCTGCAGCCAGACGACTTTTTTTTTTTTATTGGCACATGTGGCCATCAGCACCGGGCTGGACAATCATGGAGCCACGTTTGGGGGACAAAAGTCTCCTTTCACACTTGGACAGCCACGGGGCCGCAAAAAAAAAAAAAAAAAAAAAAAAAAATAAATTCAA
>OMLP01032568.1:1520-12796 GCA_900302685.1 Spondyliosoma cantharus | reverse complement strand
GCAAGCGCATCCAAAAAGTGTTTTTTTTCTCATCGTCTATAACCTGAAAAGTTTTTTTAAAAAGGTTTTTTATCCTTTTTCGCCAACACAGATATGTGTGGAACCACGGCAGAAAAAAAAAAAACAGGCTCTGACCTGAGATAACCGAGGGTGGAATAAAACTTCTTTGGATATTGCAATCTTATAAACAGAAAAAAAAAAAAAATTAAATAATACACTAGAGTATTTGTGATCATGTTGTTAATAAAATGTTTATTGGCTGCAAGGATATGGTGAAGTATTGTTCATTTTATTCTCTCCTTTTATGACAAAGTGCTTCCTGGTTTGACAACAACGAGAAAAAAAGAAAAAAAAAGAAACGCACCAAGTTTAAAAATGAATTCAAATAAAACTGTGAACAATGTCTTGGATAAACGAGGCCGTCTCTTTTCCTTTTGTGCTTGTTTGGCTGCTATTTTAATGGCTGTCTGGTGCTTTTTTTTGTTGTCCGACTGTAATTTTTCTTTTCCAGCACAAGGAAAACGGGCTCTCTGAATAGGTGCCATAAATGTCAGCTGGTGCAGCGCCGAGAAGTGTGAAACATCTGAGCCGCTTCTGGCCAACCTTATTGTGTTATTCGAGTGTTGCACACAATGTAGGATGCTGCTAAAGCGTCCTGCAAAAGAATATCTGTTAAGCAGATTCAAAATGTTGAACCCAAATCATCAATTAATGTCGTACTTTACGTATGAATTGGTTAATTTATCTGCTGGGTGTTTGTGAAAGCGCTCTTGTAATTGTCTGCAGATGTAAAATTCATTATAACACCACTTCACAGATTCAACCACGGGCTTCTGCTGTGTTCCCCATCTGCTGCAGCCTCCTAACACTAACAACACACTTTATCAGCTCTATCACATCCCTAAATATTATATTCCCACCACCAACTGGATGCATTTGGCCACAACAAGGTGAAATATGTCCTCATGTTACATTATTGAAACTTATTTTTAAAGGGGCATTATGTTGTTTTGGGAAAGAGATTTTAATCAGAAGAGAAAGATCCTCATTTACTGATTATTATTTGTAAAAAAAACAAACAAAACCTGATAAACTACTTTCATTTTCATGGCTAATAAACAATCTGACCTTAAAAGACAGCACGATCTGTGCTGCTCTACTGTGTTTATAAGTGGCGGACCCTGCCACCTTTCTAGCTTCAAACAGTGTTTGTGTCTGGGGACCTTATTTTCCTCTGAGAGCAGCTTGTTTATCAAGTTATGGAAAAGATAAAAATATTTCTACTGTGTATCATAACCTCATCAATATTGTAAATATTGGAATTCAGAGCTCGAATTTCTTCTCCAAAACGAAATAGTGCCCCCGTGAAACCATTACGTAACAGCCACAGCTTTGTCGTGTACACACAATATTTGGGCAGGTTAAACAGAGCGCTGCAGGCCACAGTGTCAATAAAGACAAACTGGAGAGAGAGAAAAAATGCAGTGTGATTCACAGGGTTGCAAAAACTGCTGAAGCATCATCACCGACTGAGGTGTGGATATAGATGCAACATGCTGAGCCCGCAGAGAGCAGTGCAGCAGTGTTTTCCTTTAATTGGCCACCCATATATGTCTACAGTCAGTGTCGCTATATTTAGATGATCATTTTATTGATCTAATCATAGACTTGAAGTGATGCAGCGAGCGCAGAGTCGATTTATCTCCATACTGTATACTTGAGGTAACACAACTGATCATTAGAGCTTAAAATCTTAATTAAACCCAGTTAAATGATCAGTCAGCTCTATTAACATTCTGTTTGCTGGATTTGCAAAGCTTGCTTTTCCATTTCATCCCATTCAAACATGAACACTTGGGTTTTTCTGCCGCTGGTCAGGAGAAGCCACTTTTATTATATCATTCTGGGATCTAATCACGTGTGATGGAAAAACAAAATCAAAACCATCATTTGATCTCGTAAAAACAAAATAGGGCCTGAGTCTGAAGTTCAATAATAGCCTAATTGTCCCTTAGTCCTAGAACACTTTGATCAGATGTTCATGTCAGTCGTTATGTAATTTACCCGTTAAATCAACGTAAAATTGATCAAATTAATAAAATTTTAATGATTTAGATAACTGTTTTTGTGATAAATATAACTAAACCTCGTGTCAACACAGTTTGGGAACCCCCTGGCACCACCGCTTCGACCAGCAGCGCTGTGAACGCTGGGTTTCGCCCAAGTCTCGCGATGTTTCCGGGCTGGGAAGAGCATAGTGGCGACGAGAAGTGGCGTGGGACGGAGTGAAGAGAGTTGTTATCGAAGAAGAGGGAGAAGAGACGCAGGCAGGAGCAGAGCTGGGGGTGTGTGAGTGTGTTTGTGAGGTCCAGAAAAGGAGCACAACACGGCGTGAATGAGAGAGGCAAGCTGGCGGAATTCAATATGGCATCAGGCGATACTCTGTACATTGAGACAGACGGCTCGGAGATGCCGGCCGAGATCGTGGAGCTCCACGAGATAGAGGTGGAAACGATACCGGTGGAGACTATCGAGACCACGGTGGTCGGCGGGGATGACGACGACGACGACGGGCAGCCCATGATCGCGCTCCAGCCGCTGGTCACGGACGACCCCAACTCGATCCACCATCACCACCACCACCACCATCAGGAGGTGATCCTGGTCCAGACCCGGGAGGAGGTGGTCGGTGGGGATGACTCGGACCTACACACGGACGGCGGCAGCGGGTTCGAGGACCAGATCCTCATCCCGGTACCGGCTCCCGGGGTGGAGGACGAGTACATCGAACAGACTTTGGTGACTGTGGCTGGGAAAAGCTCCGTGGGTCGGGTGAAACGGGGAGGCGGCACCGGTGGCAAGAAAGCGGGCAAAAAGAGCTATTTAAGCGGCGCGGAGGCTGGCGGAAGAAAATGGGAACAGAAGCAGGTGCAAATAAAGACACTGGAGGGGGAATTCTCTGTTACAATGTGGGCTTCGGGTAAGTAACGCTAGCTGTGTTGTTCTGTCAGATCCGTTGTTAGCCGTTGCATGAGGCCTCATTGCCTGGGCGTTGTCCTGCTGCACCAGACTAGTTCCTGGAGTGCTCCGTTGCACCGCTGTGAAAAGCGACAAATATCGCAGGTTTTCGATGCAAAACCCGATTGTACCACAGCGAAATGTTTTTGTTTTGAAGGGAGGCCATGTTTTAGGTGTTGCTGGGCGCCGCCATATTCCCCGAGACTAGTAAGTATGGCGGCGGCCCCGAAAAAATGGCGATAGTCGGCGGTCAGGCAGAGATGGCGGCGGTGCTTGAGGGGGGGAGGTGTGTGTGTGTGTTGGGGGGGGATAGCAAAGGGGTTGAAGTGCGTGCAGGCCGCAAAACTGAGCCAGAACACGGGGCTCGGCTACATTTAAGCAGAGAGCGTGTGAGAGTTTAATGTGCGTGAAAATGGCGAGTCAGGTTGTGTTCGGGCTGTTTAGCCGTTAGCTGCTGCCGCTGGTAGCTCAGCAGACGACTCGCTTTGCGTCTGCGTCAGGCTAACTGCTGCTGCTGCTTCTGTGCAGTGTAATTAATATCGACCTGGAGGTGATCAATCAGTCCTGGGGGGAAAAAACAAAACAAAAAAATGGCTGAGAAAGGGGAGATATTTTTCTGAAGGTGTTATTTCACAGCCAAGGCGAAGACTAAATCTGTACAGGGTGGATGTTACTGACAGTTTACCTATTCATGTTGTTGTTGAGGACACAGAAGCTACCCAGAGCTATTTTTAGTGCTCTCTGCTGGTTGGTTTAAAGTACTGGTGCTTTTATATTTTTTGCTTATTTTACTCTAAAATGAGGGAATCCATGATTTTTTTTTTTTTGACAGCTTCATGCATTATATATATTTTGTTTTAATATAAACTACAAGTACATTTCTTTAAGCCAGGGTTCAGATTTATTCCCTCATCCTGCACATTAAAAAGTGTTTTCAAGTGCAATAATCACACCTTTGGGTAAAGTTATAGTCAAAATTATCATTAGATTTGATATTTTTTTCCTTTTTGTTGGTTGTTAACTCGTCTTTATGTTGTCCTTTGGTTTGCATGTTCAGCTTCAGGTATTATTAGCTTTTGTTGATTAAAATTCACAAAGTAAAAACCTGCAAACAATAATGCGCAATATGGATAATGTGCAGCAATGGGTAGTTTTGCTTATTCGTGTAAATTATACAAGACTAATGTGGCTTTTAGTGCATCCTAATGGTCGAGGCAGCTGCAGATGTGTTTGCCCTCCCTCAGACTGGTAGTTAAGGAAAAACCACTATGTTATCGGTTCAGTCTCTGTAATGTATTTCTAGATGATAATAAAGACATTGACCATGAGTCAGTGGTGGAGGAGCAGATCGTCGGGGAGAACTCCCCTCCGGATTACTCCGAATACATGACAGGAAAGAAGCTTCCCCCTGGTGGCATCCCAGGGATCGACCTCTCAGACCCAAAACAGCTGGCTGAGTTTGCCAGGTGAGTGTTTGCGCGTGTGTGTGTGTGTGTGTGTGTGTCTGTTTGTCTCTCCGCAGCAGAACTGGTTTCCAAATGCAAACACACGTTTCCACAGTAATTGTGAAGCCCCATTTAATCACAAAGGTGAAATATAGTGAAGTTGTTTTTGTTTTTTAATGCACTCCCAAGATTTAAATGTGCACTATGTAGTTTTGAGGAAGAGAAAGATCTTCATTGACAGATGAGCTCATATTTCATACTGTTTTACTTTGTTTATATGTGGCGGACCCTGCCACCTTTCTAGCTTCAGACAGTGTTCTGCAGACCTTATTTTCCTCGTGGAACACCTTGTTTATTCAGTTATGGAAAAAAATAGATATGACCGAGTTTGTATAATTACCTCATCTGTTTTGTAAATATTAAAATTCTGAGTTTGAAATTCTTCTGTTAAGCTACATGGTGCCCCTTTTAAGATTCAGTGGTTATTTGTTTTTATACACTCACGTGTGAAGACAAGTGTGCAATAAATAATAATACTTAACAGTAAAAGCATAAAAAATTAGGGAAACATTTCTGAATAATAGTAAAACTAAGATGTTGAAAGAAATACAAGATTAAAAAAAGAATGACATCTGTATTAAATTAAATAAAATCTTTTGTGTGTCTGCATATTGATTTGTGTTTGATATCAGGGAAATAATGATCAGGAAATAATTAAAATGAAGTTGCTTTTTTTTTTTTTGGGTTTGACCAGAAGCTTAAAACAACAAAAAGTAATTATCAAAATTGTTGCAGATTAATCAACTAACTCCTTCATCTTTTTAGACTTTTTAAGTGCGGGTCATCTAAATGGAAAGCACGTTCATTATTTAATGTTTACCGTAATAACTTCACTTTGCTGTTAACATGTTTCATCACAGGGTGAAATGTCAGGTGGGGATATATCTGCTCAACCAGCCCAGCTCTTACTGCTACTGGTTATTGATTAACTGAAAAAAAACAACATTTAAACAGGACTACTAGATGACCTGAGTGTTTGTGTTATAGGGAAGTTGTGCTCCACGTGTTTTCGTTTGTTTAAAAACCTTACATTGTGCCCTTTGTGTGTGTTTTTTTTTTTTTTTCTCTAAACAGGATGAAGCCCAGGAAAGTCAAAGAGGACGATGCTCCCCGGACGATAGCCTGCCCTCATAAAGTGAGTTCAATGATTTTGTCCCCGAAGGAGCTGTGTCACCACTTTGCTCAAATAAAAGTAAAAAGCTTGATAGTCTTTTTGTGCTTTCTGTGTAATTGAACATTTATTTAAAAGTGGAAAAAAGCACTTGGGTGAATTGATTTTCATGTCGTAACAGGAACAATCAAACCTTATCTGAACTCGACATGTTTAGCTGATGTAAAGGAGGTTGAAGCTGTTCGCGGTCCATTAGCACTTCAAGGGAATAATGGATCCAGCGTCGCTTCTTTTCGGGATTTAAAGCCGATTAACAGAATCAACAGAGAACGCCGAGGCCACTTGCCATTTATGTTTGTGTACAAGGAAACAAAACACCCTGTTGGTGCGGCACTTCACAGTTTTACAAGCCTGCTACAAAGAACCTCACATTATTTGCCTGTCCGTTTGTCAACTCTGCGCTGCACTTTCTCTCTGGTCCCCAGGGCTGCACAAAGATGTTCAGGGATAACTCGGCCATGAGGAAGCATCTCCACACCCACGGCCCCCGCGTGCACGTCTGCGCCGAGTGCGGCAAGGCGTTCGTCGAGAGCTCCAAACTCAAACGTCACCAACTCGTTCACACGGGGGAGAAACCCTTCCAGGTCGGCATCTGGGCGAACTTCACACTCCTCCGCACACTGATGCACTTCACTGTTTTTATACATTTTAATCACATAAGCCCCATCACAGTTTGCAGCCAAATTCAAGCTAAGGAGAATGGGATGATATAAGTAAATGTTGGCTCATGGTGGTTGAATGCTGGGAAAACTTAGTCTATTCTGTCCTCAACTGTACTCTTTATAAACACCAACGTATCTCGCTCAAAATAATATAAATCGGCTGGTATTTTGGCATTTAAATGTGTTTGTTTTGATTGGCTGTCGTTCAATCCCGAAGCCCGTCTCTTCTTTGCACATACGCGGCTTTCAGTGATAGCGATGGAGATTAGCCACCGGTTCTCTGAAATGTTTTGCAACAGTGGGTCTTTTGTCTTCACAGTGATGCAAGACAAAAGCCGGCTTCTCATTGCGGCTCCACAGCTGTCGATTTTTTTTTTTTGCGGGCTGAAATGACAGCTGCTCGTGCTAACGGCTGTAGCTAGGTAGCTGTCTGATTGAGCTAACATTAGCGCCATAAGTTGGTGGAAAACAACTTTTCCATCTGGCTCGCGTCTTCAAGCGAGAATCCTGTAAATGAAGGTCAATGTGTCGTGTTACAAACACAACATCGTTTGTTTTTGTATCGCAGTGTCGTAAGCAGTTGGATTGGGGAAAAATGGGAAATCAGACTGTAAATTTGTTGTTACGTCACCGTTTGGCTGCTCACGTTGTGCCATCAAACAGCATTTATTTTATTATTATTATTATTATTTATCTGACAAGATCAATACATGCAGGCATGGTCACATCTGTTAAACATGTAACTGAACCAAGAAGAAAGAGAAAAGGGCTTTTAGGATGAACTGGCTGGAGTTTTTGGTTATTTATTTATTTATTTATTTAGACTTTATATATGTAGAATGAACAGACATTCATAAGAATCATGAAACATTTGAAGGGAGACGATATAATATGTGATATAAAATACACCAAGATAGTCTAAGCCGAGTGAAACATAAAATAACCATTAAGATTAAAAGAAAAAAAAAAGGGCCCTTTGCTGATTTCGCCCTCTCTTCCCTTTCCTGTCTCTCTTCAGCTGCACTATCCCATAAAAGGCTAAAAGGCCAACAACTAAAATGAAATAACCATTTTAAAACATCCAGATTAACCAAGGAATCCTGTTAGTTTTTTAATCCTCTTAGCGAGATGGTAAACATTAACGTTGGCTGCAGTGTAAACTTCTTCTTAAAATGCAAAGGGGCGAGAGTTCGAGAGTGATTGGACGGTCGGTGTTTCCAGGGGATGTTTAACAAGTTGTCAGTTAAGCTCAGGAGGCACACTGCATGATCAATGTGAAGACTGACTCCTCCGATCTCCTCCTCTTCTTTCAGTGTACCTTCGAAGGCTGCGGGAAACGGTTTTCTCTGGACTTCAACCTGCGCACGCACGTGCGGATCCACACTGGAGACCGGCCCTACGTCTGCCCCTTCGACGGCTGCAATAAGAAGTTCGCGCAGTCGACCAACCTAAAGTCCCACATCCTCACACACGCCAAAGCCAAAAACAACCAATGAGAGCCCATCCACCAGCGTCGAGCTGCCGATCGGAGGAAAAGAAGAGCGCAGCGTCACGTGAAAGCCTCCTTCAAAGACGGAATGAAAAGCTTGAGACTTACCGATTTATATGAAACAAATCTGATGGATTAAAACAAAGCAAAACTTAAAAACACTGAAATTCAGCTAGTTGTCCTGCGTCCCCCTCTCTTCTGCTGTCTTATTGGATGAGGAACACACTGATTACTCCCCCGAAGCCCCAGCCAACACGGTCCCTTTGTTTCTCCAGCGGCAGTCGGCTGCCAGAAGATGGAACTCATGGACAAACATCAGAGACTTATTTTTACCAGAGTGAGGAGAGAAGCAGCAATCTATTCGTATTTTTATTTTCTCACATAGCTTTTATTTACCTCAAGTGTGCATATTGTACACTTGACTCAGGCTATGTTTAGTTCAATGGTGATTTTTTGTTTTGTTTTGTTTTGTTTTTTTTTCCTCCTGCATTACGAGATCGTACCTATGATACAATAAGGCCTCCTGGCCTTGTGTGACCTGTTTCACATGTATGAGAAGTTTAAAAAAAAAAAACAGCTGTATGTTTGCATTTCCATACCTTTGGTTGTATTTTTCTCTAACCACAAAATAACCTTGTATACTTGTATTGTATGGCTGTATTGAAAATTACGTAGACATAGATAGAGGTGTGATTTAAAGTGTTAACCAATTAAACTTTTAGTCATGAGTTGCTTTATATTTTCTATGAACTGTCTTTACACAGACGACTGAGTAATATAAACTTATTCAGAGCGTGTCTCAGTTGAAGTATCTGGAGCGCACATTGGATTTGACTGCGAGACCATCACTTTCTTTGTTAGAATGTAATGTACAGACGTCAACCATTAACTTCCTTTGTTGATATTTACACACATGTATCTCAACTGCCCACAATAAACTGGGTCATTCCAACCCTGTGGAAATATACGCAAGCTTTTAACAAGTGTATGTTTTTGTTGTTCGCGTTAGACGAGTTCCTTCCGACACACAGACTCCGTGCTGCATGTTTTGGCATATTTTACCCCACTGAATACACTGAGGTATATTTAAAAAGTTAATGTGGAGGTCTTTTGATAATAAATCACTAAATTCAGTTATCAAATGAAAAATGTTTAGCTTTCTCTAATCCCAGCTTCGCAGTTGTGAGCATTTGCTGCTTGTCGTCGTCATAAATTGAGCATCATTTTATTTTGGACTGACGGGAAGATAAAACGAGAAACGCTTAAAGGCAGACTCAGGCTTTGAGAAATCAGTGTAATCAGTGTTTTTTTTTTTTTTATGACAAAAGTTATTTGAATTTAAAGTTTTAAAGAAAATAACTGAAAGCAATAGTGAAGTGCAGCCCTGATATTACATTCACTGACGGCTATAATCAAAGCAGACCGCACTGTTGTGTTGTCAATGTGTTTATCTGAGAAAGCCTCTCATTACATTTCATACCAGTCATGGTTCAAGATCAGCTTTCACATCGTGGCTGGAACTATAGACTCAACATTTGGGGGGGGCAACCAACCATCTGGGGTGTCTGGGGGTCCTCCGCAGAAAAACTTAATTACTAATTATTTTCAACGATGTCTAAAATCCAACACACTTTGACAGCAGGATGCCATCGGATCCTTTCACAACATCCGATCCCATCGTCTGTGTCACTGTGAAACACGCATACAATTCATGAGAAGTAAAAAAGTAACAAAGTACTGTACATCAAATATTAGATGTATTTTCACTTGAGTATTTCTATGATATGATATATTTCAGACTTACACTCCACTGTATTTGGAAGCTAATGCGAGGCTGCCGTTGACTTTGCAGGTTTGCCAACATTTAGATAAAGCAAGATATTTGACACACACTGTGTGATCAGTTTGTGAAATACACTCCGTTGAATACAGAATGTAAAGCAGTTGAAGTTAGCTCCACTTCAAGCCGGCTCGCTCCGACATCAGAACGCCGCTGACATGTTAATACATCAGCCATAAAGATCCGATTAAACAATGATGTAACACTGACACCAGTCACTCTGCGTGCTTTTATATTTAATTCTTGCTTACTTAAGTATATATATATATATATATATGTATTGCTAATTTGACTTAAGTGATGCACTGAATGCTTCTCCCACTAATGGACGTCACATTGCATCATCAGCGTTCTCCGTGCTTACTGTAATGGTCCTGTAATCCCCGGCCCCCGGAGGCCCCGGCCCCTAACTTTTAGCCATATGCCCCCTTTCAGTAATCCGTCGTGGGGAAAAAGACTGAGTCATGAAAAGTACCCAAAAGTCAGATTAAAGATGAAAAAAATATCAGTTTGGTCAAAGTGAAAGTCACTCATATGAATATTAGCAGAGCAGAAGTCTTGAAAATGTCTATCAAAGTATCAAACGTACAAGTAAAAGTAAATTAAACATATATTTATACTATATATATATGTATTTATGTACTGTGTACTAGGGGGTCGACCAATTACTGGCCTGGACACTCAGATTTTTTTGCTCATTATTTCATAAAAGCGTGTAACCTGCAAAGTAACTAGTATCTTAAGTTATCAAATAAATGTAGTGAAATAAAAATGACAATACTTGCCTCCAAAATCTGGTGAAGTAGAAGTATAAAGAAACTGGAAATACAGTATCTGAGTAAATGTACGTGATTTTTTCTTTCCAGCCGACGTGTAAAGTTATGTTTTGTACCAAATGTGCAAAGAACATACAATATCACATAAACCTGTGGCTGCAACCAACAAATGCTTTCGTTAATGTTGTCATTTAATCTACTAATCCTAATTATTAATCAGTTTTTAGGCCTATGAAATCAATTAAAGGGTCTGTTGAAGTTTCCCGGAGTCACAAGTGGATGTGTTTCAGACGTGTTGGTGTTAATTTTACCGAGAAGACCGATAAAAATATTCACAGTTGAGAAGCCGTTTGATATTTTGCCATAGAAATGACACGCTTGAGAAGATTCCCCCTCCCTCATGTGGTTAGTAAACACACCACGGGCTTCTTACAGTGGATTGGAATTTGGAAAAGGAATGAAAAATAGAAGCGCATCCCTCTGAGTCGGTCAGACAGACTTTCTAAAAGCTTCATCATCGTCCCTCCTTTTCCCCCACTTGCACTTTTTCATCTTACACTTAAGTCCTCCCCCCCCCCTTTTTTTTTCTTGCTCAGCCAGCAGGATTAAGCGCAACTGCCGACCTCAGCGTCCTGGAGATCCTGCTCTTTGCCCTGATCCTTGAGCAGTCCTTTTACCTCTTGCTGCTGCCCCCTTCTGGCACCGAGCTCTCCTGTCGTCGTCCCCCAGGTGCCAGCAGCTGTCCATGGTGCTGATCCTCATTCAGCTGCCAAGCCGAAAGGAGTCTGTCACACAGAACGATCCAACGCAAGACA
>OMLP01032533.1:1486-13955 GCA_900302685.1 Spondyliosoma cantharus | reverse complement strand
CGCCCCCACCTCCAACTCCTAATCCATCCGCCAACTAATATCTCTGGCCTCCAGTGAGCTCAACACCACTGCAGGACATCAGATTAGTGTCCTTACACAGAGCAGACACTGGGTCACTATCAGAAACATCATAATCACTGCAAACTCCTTGCTGCTCTCTGTCTGTTATAACGACACAGCTAAGGGCTGACTTGAAGGATAAATCATCCAAAAAATGAGTCATTATCTCCTCACCCTGAAGAAGAGTCACGTTTCGCTTTCATGTTTTTTGATGTTTGGTTGTCCATAAAACACTCTGGAGCCTGAACAACCATTCTCCTGAACAACTGAAGTAGATGGGGACTTGTTTTAAAATGTGAAAAAGCTTAAAATTAGGCACTTTGGCCCTGTCCACACTTACACCTGTATGTCTTAAAACACTGCTTTTTCTCTGCGTTTTGGCCCTTTAAACACACACAAATGGTATTTTTAAATCTTGACGGGCAGAGACTGAGATGTTTGGAAACTACGAGGCAGAAACTCCTCTTCGGCTTATCGGTGTATGTAACATCATTGGCAAATATGAACTCAGAGCACAACATTGTGCATTGACGGAATGGATGTTGTATTGTCTATATTTATAAGGATATAAACAGACAATGATAAGAGAGACAAAACGGCTGCCGGCGGTGTTGTAATATAAAAAGCATTATCTCGGGGGATTCAGTGAAAAGCAGGCACTTTTCCCTGCCTCGTCATTTTTGTCACATAAAATGTATATGAAGTAAAAGTTGAAATCATTCATGGTATTTTCTGCAACTATGCAACCAGCTTAACCAGAGTATACAATCTGCTTCCTGTTTACAACAGCATATGCATGTTTTTTCAGGTGCGTTCGTACGGACGTAGATTATTTCTGAACCGTCTTTAGTTTAAAAATGACCCATGTACGTGTGGACTAGGCCTTAGTCAATGTAATAACCTGTTGAGGTCACAAGGTTTGGTCCCAGAACCGTTGTCCTGGTTATGAGAGTCCAATTATCCTGAAGGTAAACCTGGCTCTCTGCTCCTCTGAAGAGAGACAGCTGTGTCAAACTCCACCACCTTCTCTGCTCGGCCCGAACCATTTAGCTCCCGACGGGTGCAGGATGCATCGTGGCTAAAGATGTACCGAGTGCATCTAATGGTATCTAATGGGCCGGTTAAAGTTTCCTCTGTCTTGTGGCTGCTACATTGCGGTTAGCGAGTATATACTGTATATGTAGACCGTTGTTGTTAAGCGAGTAGTAAGTGCATTGTGCTCATGCTGCACACACACACACACACACACACACACACACACACCAGCCTAGTGCTGCATAATGTGATGCCCATAGCAGACATCAGGTGTGTTGCACAGACTGAGCAAACAGTAAGGGTCAGGTTAAGGTAGAAAATAATTTGTTCATGAGAAGAGTCATCCGACCAGGTCTGAAAGTGAAAGTATTTACTGCTGTTCCAAAAGGCCTCACACCAAGGAGGATTGTAAATCTGACACTCATTGAGAGAGGAGCAACAGGGCATAATCGTTTGAATATGGAGATGGCACGCTGCACATTTCCAGACTGTCATTCCTTGAACACATTCATGGTGTTGCACTGGGATGTACGTGTAAAAATGATGAAATAGCTGTGTGAAGAATGAATAAAGAGAACCAGAGAGAGAAGTTTAAACCGTGCATACGTCCTCAGTCACAGCGAGAAGCGGAGGTCAGTGTCGGAGTGTGATTCACTCCCCTTTACACACTGGAATGGCTACAGTTATGTATTTATAATGAAAGTATTAGTTATAATTGTTGTACAGTATAGTTATGATACCGATATGCGTCTAAGCACCATAAAATGCTTCCCAAACGGTCAAACCAACTGAAAATAGTAGCTAGAAATAAACATAGCAAAGGAAAAGTCTGTGTAGAAGTCAGGGTTCAAAGGATCTCAGACTACTTGTGCAGCTTGTAGCGAGACAGGCTTCACTGCTGAGGGAATACAAAAAAAGTAACATTTACACTTAAAGGATGACTCCAACAATTGTAAACATTAAAGTTTGTTTACAGGTCTTAGGAGTACTACTGCATATGTGAAAAAAGTAGTATAAAGCCTTTTGTGGCTCCAGAGGAAGCTGCTTGTATTCTGATGAATTGCCTCCAGTGATGTCACTCAGTGGCTCAGTTGCATTGTGGGTAATGTAGGGGACGGGTTTTCGAGAAAAAAAGCAGTCCACCGCATCTAACATTGCACTCCTATAACTCATAATGGACAGTTTTTAAAAAAATATCAAAATCAGTACAGCAGAACCAGACATCCCCCTTTTATTACCCACAATGGAACTGACTGACATCACAGGAGGTAATTTGTCAGATTATACGCACCTTCCTCTGGAGCCACAAAAGGTTAAAAGCACCAGTTGCCAACATAAAATGGTGACGTAATGTGCTCTAATATTCAACTTCAACAAGTTGTTCCAGTGGTGGCACTATAATTGTAGTCGTCACAGAGATGGAAATAACAGTAGTCTCGATATTATGATGCTGCCAGACATTATCACTGGCACGTTAATAGATGTACTTAAGTAGCACATTACGAAGATAAAACACCTTGAAATAACATTAATCTGTAAATATAAAATGACTTAGATTAGATTTGTATTTATTGTAAAATAATAAAGCATACTTTTTTTTACGTGGAAATGATATCCCTCATTCTCTCATGTCTCTGACTTGTCAAATCAATACAGAGTAAGAGGGAGACGGGTGGTAAACACACACACACACACACACACGCACGCACGCACACACACATCTTTTCAAAGGGCTATTATATAAAACCACTTTGTTCTGGTGGTGAAACTGTGCCTGTAGGACTTCCTGGAAGTTCAGAGGGCAAACCATGTTTTCATCACAACATGACATTAAAATTGGTTCATGACATTTACCTTCTGTGTTCTGTTCAGTACTATTTTCTTTTCTCTGCCTTTGCTTTGACAATAATTCTTATTTTTCTTTGTTGTAGACAGTGAATAAATGGAAGGAAATAGACCAATAGTTGTAATAAAGATGAGAAAGAATGATTGTTTCTAACCATGACATTAACAACAGGGTTAAAGCACTCGCTGTACTGTACGTGCAGCATCACTACAGTGAATGAGTTCAATGACCTATTTGTAGCGTACGTGTATTCATGATGCACTGACCTGTGTGACAGTAAGCAATAACATATATTAAACCGGTGTGTAAATGAATTGGTGATGTCTCTTTGTTCTCAGTATTATTTGAACCACCAGAGTCCCCAGCACACACAGAGGCCATTAAACTCAAGTCAGCATGGCGATAAAGACTTGCTGGCTCATCAGATGTAATCACATCTGAATGTTCACTCTTCTTTTTACTAACACAAGCAGACGAGCGCAGTCATGTGACAAATTATACACATTTCTTTAGTATGTGCTTCATTTTTTTGTGTTAACTTGTCGTCTTTCAACCACTCTGTGCCAAATCTGTCATTAAACACCCCTAAACAATTTACATTTACTCCACTTACCCACTACAGAACTGCTGAGGCCTAAATATCTTCAGTGACTGTGCACAAATTGACTTGTAGTCTTACATAATGCTACAATGAATACACCACTCTAACTTCACTGTGTCACTCTAGAGTCTCAAACAATCGTTACGATCTTAAACCAACTCCATTAATTTTTTATTTTTTTTATCAGCAGTGAATGAAACTACCAGAGCTATGCAGTGTGAAGGGCTTCACTCACAGTGACAAAACCAGAAAACTCTGCAGCTCTGTGCAGTTTCTTTTAGCCTGTTTCAGGTTGTATTTGTTTAGGTGTAGGATTACATTAAGAAGATTTCCTGAGGAGTTAGTGGAGACTAAAC
The DNA here is from genome assembly GCA_900302685.1 of Spondyliosoma cantharus. Lineage (NCBI taxonomy): Eukaryota > Metazoa > Chordata > Actinopteri > Spariformes > Sparidae > Spondyliosoma > Spondyliosoma cantharus. Next base: position 10,057 of record OMLP01032533.1, on the reverse strand, counting down.
CAGAGTTGAAAGGAGAATGAATTATTCATCTCCATTCATCATGTGGACACAATCATGCCTCCAAATGAATGCCAATGTCACTCTGAATCTATCTGGTTGTGTAAGTAGTACTAATAAGGTGTGTGTTTAAGCTTGTTGTTGAGCTCCTTTGCTGGCCCACAAATGTAATCAACGGAGCTTTAACTAAACATTAACCTTATCGGGGTCAGAAACACTACGCAGGTGAGCTGTAGTAGAGTATTTGTCACTCATGAAAGCAGTCTCACAATCAGATACTGATGATGATGATAGGCGGGTTTGCAAAGCGATATAAAGAAGCAGGTTAAATCATATGTGTGTCCAGACCAACTGGTGGACATCTACATGTACAGGATACTTAAGGGTTGATAGAAGCTTATGAGAAAATTACACTACTTTGCACTTGATTTATTACCTCCACAAACTGTTTCCTGATGTGTTTGTGGTCTCAATCACTAGTTTCAAGTCTTCTTCAATGCAGCATGATGTTCGTTTTGTGACCGATGGTACCATTTACAGTAAAGTAGTCAATAAAGATAGGCAGAAGTGTAGCGTTGTGTAGCTTCACTGGCTCCATCCTCTAGTCCAAGTAAAGCCACTTCTGGCATCACAAAAGCAAGATGATGACCGCCATAATGCCAAGCTTAAGGCTTAAAAACAGCAGTCCACAAACTAATAGCTGACTTCACGGTGGGTTTACACTTGATTGGCCATGACGATTTAGCTACTGCCTGACAAAAATCAGTTTTCAGGTATGTATCGTTTCTCTCAAAGAATATCAAACACCATTTATGGTTTCAAACTTCTTTGGTATTCTCATCCAGCCATCGTGCATCTGATTATTTACACCTTTGTTTTTCCGGCTGTCGCGTCTAAAATGTCTGCTGTTAAAAATGTAACAAAGACTTTCTAACACGCCACAGAGTGTTCGTTTCAACCTTCATTCACCCAGGGAAGTCTAGTTAGGCTCATGTTTTCTTCTGCTCGGCATTCACACTGCTAGACTCTCACAACTGGGAGTTGGCCAGTAAAACCACAGCCTGTGCTGCTGGCCACAGGAGCAGTTGGGGGTTGCTTTGCTAAAGGGCACCTTGAGCTAAAGCTGTTTGGGGGTGCCGAGCTAGAATGCTGTTTCTTTTCATCACTGTCTCGAACCAACTGACCCTAAAGCCAGCTTCATGTGTGTAAATATAAATTTTGCGTGCACTTAAACGGCCAAAAACGCTTAATCTCTCTGCACCACCAATATGGGTATTATCCAAACAATCAATAGTGTGGAACTGAATGCCGAGAGGAGAGAAAGAAGAGAAAGAGGAGACAGAGAGGAGGAGAGAAGAAAGTGTGAAAGACGGAGGGAGAAAGACGGCGAGACGTGCACTAAAAGAGGAGGGTAGTCCCAGCACTCTCTGGCGTGCATAGATATTATTCATCGGAAAGACATGAATACACGCAATGCTTTGAGCCACCTGAGAGTACACACACTTAAGAAACACACACACAAACACACTTGGCTTCTGCGTGCAAACATAAATCATGCACAAGCACGTGCACGCATGAAAATCTCAGTGCTCCGAGGAAACACTGTTCAAACACACAAATCAGGCACAGACGCACGAACGCACAACACATTCAGGCACTTGAGTACACACACACACACACACACACACTGAGGAGAGGAAATAAGTAAAGACGAAAGCAGAGAGGAGGAAGGAGGAGCAGAGTTGAAACCAATATGCCATGGAAGAGAAACAGCCCACGAGAGTTATGAGAGGATTACAGTGTTGAGGGAAAAAGAGAGAGAAGGAGAAATAACAAATAGACCGAACACTGAGGAGATGGACGGAGGCACGGAGAAAGCAAAAGAAACATATGGAGTGTAGAAATGCAGGGAATGTGTATATATAACCGACAGGAGTTCATTCATCCATCCATCCAGCCAGCCAGCCATTCAAGGCTGGGTAGAATAAAGGAGAGGAAGAGAAAGCGATGGGTGGAGGAGGGACGGGGAGTCACAGATAACACACAGCTCACAATGAAAGTGACAGCTTTGCTCCGAGCCTGACTCTGGCTGACTGTTGTTTCATTATAATCTCATAACTGTCAAATCCTGAAGCGGCGGGGGGAGAGAGAGACACAGAGAGAGAGAGAGAGAGAGAGAGAGACAGAGACAGAGAGAGACAGAGAGAGAGAGTAACAGACTTTCACAGCGAGAGAGAAACAGCGAAATAATGGAAAATGAATCTGCACGTCTGACTCAACCAAGCTGAATGCACATTGGAAGAAACAGATGTAGACAAAAGTTGGTGCACGCTTACATATTGTTCATACATGCAGCTTATGGGACACACGCACACGCATACACACACACACACACACACAGTTAAGTTAGGTCTGCCTGACTTCATCCAATTGCTCTCTTACATTTCTATCTATTAAATCTATTATCCTCTCACTCGTTCACTTATCAGTCTCCTTCATTTTTTATTCACTTATTCATACCTGCACTTTATCAACAGTTACACTTTTTACTATCAGCTATTAGATGCATGACTCTTATAGTAAGCTCGGTCTCTCCACTCACTCACTCACTCACTCACTCACTCACTCACTCCTTAACACCCACTTGTTCACTCTGTCGGTCACTTATTATCACTCATGTACTTCATAGTTTACTTTGTAATGTTTGTCCTTGTCGTTCAGTCACTAATACTCTCAGTCACTTTCTCTCTTTCCGCTAACTAATTTCCTGGCTCACTCGCTCACTTGGACAGTCAGTCAAACTCAGTTTACTCAGTCAGTCACAAACTTAATCCCTCTCTTAATCAACTACTCACTCAAGCCTTCTTTCATTTTGTCATCCACCCAGAAGCATATTCACTCACCCTTTCACTCAATCATCTGATTCCTTGTTCGATGACCAGGCATCCTTACCGAATTTGTATACATATAAAACATCCACTCACTTCCATTACAGACAATATTGTTGTATATTGTTGTTACTATATTATATTGTTTTCACTGGTCATGCACTATCACTGTCAATATACTGTAGATCCTGCTTGCTGCACATAATGTACTGTATACGTATAATGTATATATTGTATATAACATTTAGAATTCATCCACCCCAGGTATATTGTCCATGGACTATCCATATTAATCCAGTATTCATTTCTCTGCACTTACACTCTTATAACATCCAGCACAGTTGACTTGTATAGAGGCTTTCACGGTATGCTGTTTATGGTGTTGGCAATTGCTGATTTCAGATTAATATGTGTACACCTGCTTTCTTTTTGCACAGAACAGTCCTGACCCTTTCCCTTTCTTTATTCTTTACCATACTGTAACGTATTTGTACAGCTCTTGTTGTCATTGTTTCCCAGGTGCATGTCTATTTCTGTGTAGGTACATTGAGAGCAATGTAAAACCAGAGTCAAACTCATTGTATGTATACACATACTTTCCGTTAACTGATTCTGATGGCAAAATGGTATGTATGTAAGATGTGTTGTCTATAAATACATTCACAGTTTATAGAATAAATTAATGTGTTGGAGCTCAGCATACATCCAAACAAAAAGAACCAAAACCTTCAGAAGAAATACATACAGTAGTATAGTATATACAAAAAACCCTCAGGTGGTTGATGATGAATATAATGTATATTGGCTATAATGTGTCAGCTAGGACAAGCTTTGGGAGAGTTTAGATCAAGGTTGTGCTCTCACTTCTGCTTTGCTCACTTGATGGGTTCCTCACTCATTCACGCTCCTTTCCTAACTCTCTTGAGCACTCACTCATCCAAAATGACGCTTAAATGAATATGTATAAGCCTGAATTGTCACCAGCGAGGCTGGTATAAAAGCAGAGTAAATAGGGTAGCAGGTCACACACACTCCCCAGCCACCCATCCTCCATTAAATCCTTCTGACAGAATACAAACACAGCACTAACCTCCCAAACAACAATGCTGCTCTTGTTTTTCTCCTTTTTTAGTTTCTAGGGCTTTGATCACTGACAGCAAAGAAGCCTGTAAGGCTTTTAGGAAGCCTTTATCGTAAGGCCCAAGCTTGGAAATGCAAGTAAATAAACCAAAACAAATGCATCTAAAAATAAAATAAAATAAACTTTAATTCAAAAAGTCAAGATTATTACTCAAAAGATAATAATATCCTGGCTCTGCCAGTCAGCAGTGTGTGCCTCCTTCCTTCCTTATTAGATGGATTTTCTTTAATTTGACAAAATCACTATGGCAACTTGGACTGCATCTAGCCCAGATCACCTGTCAATCACACGGGTGTAGGTGGTACTGTGATACCAATCACTGCTTATAACTTCACAGGTCTTCTTCCACCAGTAAAATTGTCATTTCCATGCCTGAAATAAAATACCGTCTCCACACTGGCTGCTTGCAATAGCATATCTCATAAACTGGCAACATGCTGACTGATATGAAAATGTGATATGAAAACCCTAATAATTACCCTCGGCTATCTCAGAGATAGAAGTGTCTGCAAATATTTATTAAACCTGTTAATTTCATGCACCCATTTTTCTTCCTTCTGTGATATGTACTGTCATGTTCTCTCACACAAAATCCACACTAAGCATCACACGTGATTCTTGTTCCCTGTCATCCTTTTCTCATTCTCTTCTCACTTCTTCCACACAACTCCGACAAGCATCAGTCTCCTAATTGTTTCACTCACACGCTTTCAAGTAAATCCAACTTTCGCTGTCATAAACACATGCACACACAAGTCCTCCCAAGAGTCTTCTACTCACAGAACTCAGGTACATATTGCAGATGTCTGAGACACATGTAACAAACCTGATTTTAGCTTATTCCTCAGTCCTTCATGCACACAAGTCAAGAGGAAGAGACAAAAAGTTTGAAGCAATGCACACAGCTCAACCAGATGTCATCCAGTCTTATCACCTCCCTCTCTTACTCATACACAGACCTGTGGAGTCTGAGTCCTTATCTTCACAGTATTTGTTACAGTGAATAAAGCTACAGGGGATTCCAAACTGACTGCAGACACACACACACACACACGCGCACACACACACACACGCACTCACACACACACACACACACACACACACACACACAAACAAACAAACACACACACATACAGCCTTCGTTCCATCCTTTCCTCCCATTTTCCCCTTCACGGTCTCTTACCTGTGACTGTGATCAGCATGGGAGCCACCAGCGGCCTGTTGTTATCCAGTTTTCGGCTCAGTCGGATCTCTCCACTGGTGTGATTCAGGAGCAGCAGGTGAAGCTCGTTCCCTCTGTCGATGGTGTAGTACAGCCTGTCAGACACATCGGGATCATGGGCGGGTACTCTCCCAATCACCCCGCTGGGGAAACTATTGGAGCGATTGGACACGAAGTTGTTGAAAATGATTTGGAAGTCCTGGAGAGTTGGCCTGTTGTCATTCTGGTCGACCAATCGGATACGGACAGTGGCCCTGCTGACTAGAGGTGCTGACGTGGCCTGAACGACGATGACATACTCATTGCGGGTTTCATAGTCAAGATCAATGAGTGAAGTGAGCTCCCCTGAGAAGATGTCCATCTGGAAGATCTCAGGGATGTTGCCCTCCACGATTTGGTACATGATCTGAGCGTTTGCACCCTCATCCGGGTCAGTGGCTGTGATTTGGGCCACCACAGAACCCACAGCACTGTTTTCCTTCACGAGAACCTCAAAGTCATCAGCAGGGAAGACAGGGGCATTGTCGTTCACATCTAGGACTGTCACCTGGATGTGGACTGGGGTTCGCTGAGGGGGCACGCCACGATCTACAGCATAGGCCGTGAGCTCATAGAATGGAACGCTCTCACGGTCCAAGCGACGAACTGTTCGGACGATACCAGATGTAGGCTCAATGGTGAAGTCTCCATCACCGTCCTCACCATTTTGGAAAGTGTACTGAACACGACCATTGGCGTGTGCATCTCGGTCAGTGGCTGAGATTTGGAGGACACTGGTGAAGGGGGGGGCGTCTTCGCTCACAGTTCCCTGATATCTAGGGCTGAGGAACTGAGGTGCATTGTCGTTCACATCGTTCACATTCACCTCAACGTATGTGGTGTCAGATTTCTGTGGTATGCCGTTGTCTTTAGCTGTTATGGCCAAAGTGTAGGTCATCTGGTCCTCGTAGTCGAGCTCTGCCTGGAGTGTTATAGCCCCTGTGCCAGTGTCAATACGGAACTGTGGGATGTTGTCTTCGAGGAAGTATGTGATTCGAGCATTTTCACCGACATCATCATCTGTGGCGCTGATCACAACCACAGTGCTTCCAGGTGGTCGGTCCTCATTCACACTGACAGAGTAGTGGGCGCTCTGGAACACAGGCCGGTGTGTGTTGGCATCTGTGATGTTGATGTGCACCTGACAGGTGTCGTGTAGCGTGCGGTCTGAGGCAGTGACTGTAAGAACGTAACGCCGCTCCTGTTTGTAGTCCAACGGGAGGGCTAATGAGAGAAGTCCTGCCCCTCCTGCTGTGCTGATGGCAAAGCGGTTTCTGGTGTTTCCTCCTGTTATCTGATAGGTCACGGCACTGTTGACATCACGATCCACAGCCGTTACAGTCACTACACTAGTGCCGACTGCCGCGTCCTCATTAAGACGAGAGTAGTACTCCTTTTGGAGGAACTCGGGGCGGTTGTCGTTAACATCCATCACTGTAATTGTGACACTCGCTGTAGCAGAGAGAGGCGGCATGCCATAATCTCTGGCCTCCACTCCGAAGAAGTAGTGCTCGACAGATTCTCGGTCAAGAATGGAGCTCACAGTGACCCAGCCTGTTGCAGAATTGATGACGAATGGCGTGTCAGAGCTGGTGCCAGTTAACCTGTACTCCAGCCGGGCATTATCAGCAGAATCTGTATCAATGGCCTGAATGTGGAGGATGGAGCTACCAACTGGGGCGCTCTCAAGCACAGACGCCTGGAATGGTGTGGAGACAAAGATCGGTGGGTTGTCGTTCACATCCGTCACCTGCACACTGACAATACCAGTGTTGTTGGAAAGAGGTGGTCGGCCATTGTCCTGCGCTCTAACACGGAGCGTGTATTCCCGTTCGGCCTCGTAGTCCAGTGGTGCCACAACCTGGATCTCCCCAGTGACACTGTCAATGGAAAACTGTCCACGGCTGTTACCGCTGATGATGTTATAGTGAACGGCAGCATTACTGTCCTTGTCCCTGTCTGTGGCACTCACACGGAGGATCTCGGAGTGAGGCCGCACATCCTCCTTCACTGCCACCACATAGCGCTTCTCACTGAACTGTGGCACATTGTCATTTTCATCCAGAACAGTGATGAAAACTTTAACAGTGGCCGAGCGTGGCCCCGGTTCCTTCCCCTGGTCACTTGCCTCCACCTGAAGAGTGTAGTGCTCGTTTGTTTCCCGGTCCACTGCTCCACGGGTTGTAATGAGGCCGGAGCGTGGGTCAATCTCAAAGGCTGCTCGTGCTATTGCAGCTGAGTCACCGACAAAGCGATAACGGATATTGGCATTAGATGGGGAGTCCAGGTCTGTGGCTCTAAGCTGTAAGATAGGATATCCCTCCTCTACATTCTCCCTGATCGTCTCCCTGTACTCTACCTGCTCAAATATAGGAGAGTGATCATTCCGGTCTGAAACTGTAATGGCCACCATTGTGGTGCCAGAAAGGCGGGAGGAACCAAAATCGGTGGCTGTAACCCGGAAGTAATGTAAATCCATGTGTTCTCTGTCTAGAATCTGAGTGGTGGTGATGAGACCGGTGTCTGGGTGGATGTGGAAGTAATCAGATGATCGACTGTTCATCAGTGGGGCTATGGAGTAGGTCACCCTGCCTGCATCTCCTGCATCTGGGTCTGAGGCGGACATGACAATGACGGAGGTGCCAGGGGGCTGGTTCTCAGCTACCTGTACCTGGTAGTTATACTGGGAGAAATGGGGGTGTCTGTTGGCTGCACGTCGAGAGCGAGGCCAAGGCATCAAAATCTTCCTCCCCCTTTCACCCTGTGAGGTTTCATCATCTGCTACTATTATCAGCCGTTCCAGACTCCTCTCTCCCCTTATGCCGTGCCTCTCCTCCTCCTCCTCCTCCCCCCTCTCATCCCCCTCTCCTCCCTCGTGGCTTTCATCCGCCGGGCTCTCTTTCTTCCCTGTTCCACTATGGGGCTGTGTGATGGTGGTGCTGCTACTGCCCCTACCCTGACCCTTCCCTCCCTCTACCTCTCTCTCCTCTGCCTGGCTCGCCTTTGTTATTCCCTTCTCCCTCACCCACACCTCCTCTTCTTGCCCTTCTCCCCCCGGTTCTTTCCCTCCCATCAGCCGCGCCTCTCTCTCGCCCGCCCCCACCTGTAATTTCCCTCCCCCAACAGCGGCAGCAACAGCGGCGGACCCTTCCAAGGCCTGTCCCTCCCTCTCTGCATCCCTCTCTCTGTCTCCCTCGGCCCCCATCTGCCGCCTATCTAAGTGTCTGACACCTCCGGGCTCTAATGGCACTTGCTTACCGGATTTTAATTGCATGTGCGCGCGC
>OMLP01032522.1:50520-65337 GCA_900302685.1 Spondyliosoma cantharus | reverse complement strand
CCTCCTGACACTGACCTCCCGCTTATCAAAACCAAAGTCCTGGTCAGTAGTAAAGCCCCCCCAGAAAAACATTCTTTTTCTCAAATCAAACCCCATTTTAGTTTCTCGTTTTGTCAACAAACAAACAAACCTGTTCAGGTAATAGTGCTCTATCAGACATCGGCTCCTTTTGCTGCAACGTTTGAACAGCGGCGTATGGATAAAAATACACTCATTACATTGCAGTGCCGTGGATGGCTTGTGGGGAAATGCAAATGCTTTCTCATTTGACTGTGCACAAATAATAGACAACATCACTGCCAAGGTTTCAGCATACTGACTCGACAGATACTCCACGAGCCTGCAGATAAGTCGAGCATCCTCGGATCCGTGAGGAGGGGATTAATGAATGAATGAATGAGTGGAACGGAACCATTTAGTTGCGATTATTGATCACTTCACTTACAACTTATTTTTTGATCATTTCTTATGTTAGTGTTGGTGTTTAATCTATAAAGTAATGATAAAAAGGGGGGCACAATTGTAGATTAGTAGACAATTACAATAGTAGAAAACTCCATTTCGATTGTCTCTCCATCCAAACAGACTATTTAAAAAGGAAATGCTGAATATATTTCAATTTGACAAATTAATCTGGAGCTGAAACAATTAGTTGATTAGTTAATGGATGAATAATTAATCAGCAATTGTACAAAATGCCATAAACTCAGACGATTTGCTCATATTTTATGATAGCAATTTCCATATCTTTGCAGAGTTTCCACCACCGTGTTACAAAACCAGTGGTGCCATGTGCCTAAAGCTAAATTCTAGCCTCAATCTAACTGATGTTTCTTTGAGAACAAAAAAACGACAGATCAGAGGCAATCAGCGCTCATTCCAATGTGCGACGATCGCAATGTGTGCGCTGTTAAAAGACGCAATCCAGGAGCTTGCTGACCTGTTGCCAACGCCCGCTGGATATCTTGCAGGACAATGAATCTGGTTGAGAGACTTCTTGATGTCACATCTCTTCATGTTACGTGTGAACCATGCAAACCACAATGACTGCAAGACTCGTGATTACAAGACAGAAAGCCGTGTAGTGCGACCAAGGCATGAGACCAAAACGTATTATACAAGTAGCAGCTTTTGACCCGGGCTCGGTTAAGGTGGGCTGACCTGTAAGATGGACCAGCCATTTTAAATCCGAGTGATAAGCAAAGGGGAATTGTTTCGCTTCACAGACCAAATGATTCATCCAATAACCATGAAAATAACCAGCAGATTAAGCAATCAAGAGTATAGTAATGTATTATCTAAATTGCCGGATTAATTTTCCGTTCAGTCCCTGGTAAATCATTGCAGCCTCAGAAGAATGAGTTGTACAGCTAACACCTGTCTGGCACAATTGGAGGAATGTGGACAGCCTCCTATTTGAAAATCGACAGATGTTGGTGGGAAAAAGCTACACTTCGGGAGAAAAGAGGCTTTCTTCAGCAAATGTTTAATGTGAGGTGGTGAACTTGAAGGAGGCAAATACCTACTGGGCAGCGATGCATCACTAAACGGAGCCGTGTCATTGTGCGGTTGTCCCCTCTGTGGAAAAAAAAAAATGAGGACTAGGGGGTCTCCTCTCAATGGGTTTTTCTGAAATGGGGAAGTGTGAGCCCCATTCCAGGCTGGACAGATGCAGTGCGTGTGTGGGGGAGGTTTGATGAATAAGGAAACCATGGATCATGGCATTCTGCTAAGGATAATAATAGCATCATCTGCATGGTGTTGAATTTACATATCCTACAGCCACCCACGCGACTGAAACGTTCAAGTTTGAAGGGGTCGGGTCAGAAAAAGAAATTAAAGCGAGAGCCACTGGTGTCTCCCTTGTGACATCAATGGGGCTGTTTGGAAAATAAATGAAGAACAGGGGTCGGCATTTGCAATTATTCAGAAATCCGAGTTTAAAGCAGATGCAGCATTTCAAGATGTAAATAAATAGAGAAGCCTGGGAAAAGACTTAATAGGCAACGGTATACACAATCAAAATGAAAACATGTACAAACGGTTCAAACACAAATGTATTAAGTGTTGTTTGTCGTTTATATGTCAGTCAACAGAATCCAAATAGGAATGTCTGCCAGTTAATGAGTGGTGAAGTCTCACTGTAAGATAAAACCAATACAGGGCAGCCGGGGTATATTCCTTTCTTTAAACTGGGGGTATATTCCTTTCTTTAAACTGGGGGTATATTTCCTTTCTATAAACTGGTTAAAAAAAGGCATTTGATTAAAACTGTGCAACCAGGGCCCGTCAGATCCCAAAAAATCTATTTATTTTCTGTGATATTTGCTTTAACAATAAGTATGAGGCAGTAAAGCAGAAAACCACAGGAACAATGTCAGTTCTTGGCTGTAGAATGTGTGTGAAAGTGAAATAAGAGGCTCTGGGCTTCTGTTACAGTCCTCCCTACTGTACCTGAATGCATTTTTTCCACTAGGATGGCAACAGAATCATCCAATCATAGGAATCCCTTTAACGACCAGCCTCAACCCTTTCTCGGTCTCTAACCTTGTTGGATTTTGATGTCAAAGAACATTGGTTAGCTATTATTCTACCTCGTCTACATTTGGATTGAAAACTCGCATGTAAAAACAAAAAAACATAAGTTTTAAAAAGAAAAGAAACAAATCTTTCTCGAGCTTAAAATCTGGACTTCTCTACAGTTCCCCCTTGGAAATGAAAAGCTACAGAACAGCTTGGACTACAAGGATGAAATCTCTTCTGGGGCTTCATCTGTAGCAGGACTGCCATGCCTAGAGCTCTGTTCTGTCTCTTGTCACACAACATTACAGGGAATAACAGTCATTCTGTCTCCTTATTTAGTAATGTGTGCTATTAAAATTGACCACACGGCCCTCAGTGAGGCAATAAAAAACCGAGAAGCTGATTTCCCCCATGGAAAATAAGTCAGTCTGGTGTGCTTTGGGAAGATGATATTGACTCTGCGGCCTCAATGTGTACACTGAATTGAGGAAATCTGCACATAGAAAGCCAAAGTACTGCTTCATGCTCAACCCAGCCCTTAACGATATAATAACTTGTCGACACATACAAGTTCTGTTTGGCTTTTGAATCCCCAGTTTAACCCTGTAAAATCTACAATCCGTCATTTTTTAACTGATATATATGCAAGAAACTGTCTCCTGTTAAAAAAAATAACAAAATTAAAATAAAATAACAGGGTAAGACACCCTTGTCTAATCGTTCAGTAATTACACACACAATAGCACCTGAGAATAATATCATATAACATCCTGGCAGGGAACAGCTCTTCCCAGCGGGACTACAAGGACAGCTGGATGACATTCAGTTGCCCCTGCCGTCCTGCTGGGAAGAACTGGGAGATAAAGATGGACACTGCATCACTAGTTTTTCCTTCAAAGGTGTTAAACTTGATGCGGTAGAGTAATGAAGTTAAAATAATCAATGACCGAGTGTGTGTCTTTGCATTTTAAAGACTTGGACTTTGCTCTCAATCGTTATGTTGTCCAATCACAAGCGTCACACCCAAATCCTAGGACCATCTGCAATGTGCCCAAAGCAAACAGCAGCTCAGCAGCACCAGCTTGCTGGAAAAAGCTTCAAACAGAAGTTTCTGACCCACTCCATGAGCCACAGCTGATCCTCGTTACATTTGACCTACAATACATCTGCAAAGTTGGGCAGCAAGTTTGGATGGCTCGGATTCAGCGAGTGAACTCATCTTCTTCATCTGAAAGGCCTGTCCATAGTCAAGTTTATTTAAACAGCTCTAAAATCCCAAGTCTGTCTCAGAGGACGTAACAATCTGCACAATAATATATGTACAATGGCTTCCTCAATCCTTAGATCAACGATGCAGTATAGAGAAAGAAAAACGGAGGGGAAAAACCCTTTCACCTTAAACAGGCATAGAGTTGCACTTTTTTTTATACCAAAATTAGTGTGTATATGTTTTTTTTAAGGCTAAAGATAGGCCGCTGAGTCCTTTCCCAGAACCAGTGCAGGAGTTCGGCTTTCCATTTGCTTTTTATTGTGTGCCATGGTCGTCATCACAAGTGCATCGAAAAAACAGGGAACAAGAGACAGTAGCAGATCATATACCTCATCAGACTACATCCAGAAGACATTTCACTTTTTTACTTTTAGTTTTTTTAAAGTCTTAAGACAATTCTGAATTACACACATCATTTTTTTTCTGGAGCTGTTGATAGAAGCAGCTAAGCAGGGAGACATCTCGCTTCTTTCCCATCTTTGTCGTTTCACATGCGCATAACCAATCACGCAGCTAGCAATGATCGGGTGCCGACACGAAGGCCACGGATGATGTAACAATGGTGGTTACTTTATAAATAACTTTTACTTCGGGCTCCATTTCAAACTAAGTGCTGACTGAATGATGTTCGAGTGCTGCTTGAACAGGGAAAGTTGGAAAAGTACCAACAAGCCAGCCTCCTTATCTTTAATGTGTGTCACAGCATCTCAGCTAAAAAAGGGCTGAAAATTTTAGAAAATTGGTATCTCCACCCCGGTGTTGAAATTTCATCACAGCTGATCAGAGCTGGAGTCGGTAAACTCCCCTGACTTTCCCCTGTGAATGCTCATTGTACACATTCCTACTGAAGACAGACACCAGATGTTACCGGGTTTTTTGTCCAGAGAGGAGAATAGGTGATGAATGTACAGTGAAGACAGTAACAGTTTGACTTAATAAAATCTTAAATGTTTAATTATTGCATAATGTAATAAAATAATTACAATATAAAGTAAATATTGAGTGTAATCTGTTTCAAGCTCAGACCTCAGAAAAGATATTAAGTTGTGAAATTAGCAAGAGTCAACATTCAGTCAGGAAAAGTTTAAAACAGCTTTTGGCCCTGTAGATAAAGTTGACTTGGAATTTTTCTCAAATAACTTCTCCGACAATTCTAATATACTATATGATAAGTATCCTGGGAGGTCACATTCTGAAGTCAAATTCTACATGAAAGATTTCTCCACAGAGGTATTAACATTTACCTCCATTTCTAATCCTTCCTCAACGATAGGCCTATCTGGGCTCGCATTTGGATGCAGCCTGAGCTGTCATATCTCATTCAGAAATGAAAGAGGGTTATGGAAATGTGTGTGATGAGCCAGGTGAAACTTGGCCAGGGCTGGCATAAACATTTACACAGAAACGAATAAACCTCTTTAATCATCCAGAATTACCACTCTGCATCCCAGATGAAGCAGAGCGAGCCAAATTGAGCCTGCTGGGTGTTGCTTGTCATCTGTAGATCCCTAAATATGCTTGAGAAGGTGGTGGGAAACCATGTGGGGACCCTCCGACGGTGACTTGGTCGCCTGCCTTGACCTGAACTCGCTACAGAAACTCGTGCATCACACCGTCTCTGGTATTTTATCCCCTCTTGTGATACTGATCTCATCTGGAACACGATCTACCCGTACTACCCTTTATCTCTTCCACAAAGCAGTAATTTGCGTGTTTGCTGTTCCAAATAAATGGTTTCAAAAGAAAACTTGCCTGAGCAACCTCTGAACTGAGATTTTACCTTAATCTAAGTGGATCAGGGATCAGAAGATGCTATTAAACACAGTCTGTTTGAAGCCATGAAACAGGCAAAAATATTGATTGTTTACCCTTCTTTTAGGCATTAACCTCTGTCGACAGCAGCGCGGCTCTACGGATTCCAACGTTGCCTTGTTGGAATGTTTGCTTCGGTCCAAACTGAAATATCTCAACAACTATTAAATGGATCAGAGTGAAATTTTGTGCAAACAGGCACCAACAGTTCTCAGATAACTTTGATGATCACTACGAGGTTGACAATCTTGAATGAAATGTCTCGACAATTATTGGAAGGATTGCCATGAAATTCGACACAGACATTAGCTTCTTGTTATACAATAAAACAGTCAGTGCGTTTACATGCACAGTTTAGTCGGATTACAGCCATAGTTCGACTATGCTACTCAATCGGACAACTGCAATTGTCCGAGTATACATGGCGGTAAGAAAATCTAATTATTGGGCCGAAGCATGTCATACCCTGGTACGATAGGTGGCGCTGTACCCATTTCAACTAGTGGTAATGGAGCCACCTCCGGCTGACCTCTTTACGTCACCAGCAATAACAAACTCTGACTCGGCATTCGAGAAAGATGGCGTACGAAGAGCAAGACGAAGCTACATCTTTGTACATTTCGTATATGGTGTACATGATAATTACACAAACTAGATAGCACAGTGGCGCTCTTGCTTGCGGTGATTTCGGAGGAAAGATTCGTCGTGTTGTTTTCTATTTCCGGCAACAACGCGACTAATCGTCTCCTTCTTCTTCCGGCTCACGGCCCCGGGGAAAAAATCTCGAGCCTGCGCAGAACGCAAAATCCGATCCGATCTGATGTAATGTATACATGCACGGGTAATGCGACTATCAATCGAATAATCTAGCCGTCTTAATTCGACTAGAGAAACCCGATCCGGTCCGATCATAGTCAGACAAACCCAGTAATTCGGTTTTCTTGAGCGTCATGTAAACGGCACTGAGTGCTGCTGCTATATAATCTACATGAGTAGACTTTATTGCGCTAATATTGTAGCGATGACTATTGGTACATCACAACATTGAAATTTGGGATAAATAATCATAGTAATGTAGATACAATGACTAAGCTGTTAAAGGCAAATATTAGAACAAGTAGAACAGTCTGGTAAATTTAAGAAAATTAGATAGCTTCACCATAATGCAGCATTTAAAAACAGTGATATCGCCTAACACACTTATACCACATCATGATATCCAAACTCTAGGATGATATATAGTCTCATATCATGATAAAAACACGCCATAAACAATAAATATTATATATCTTCATTATCAATGATAACGGATGTAACTGGCTAAGGTTCCAAGTAATCCCAATAAACATTCAAAAACACAGAATCTACTCCATCTTGGCTTAAGCTATAAGGGAAGCGTGGCTCTGCGTTTGAAAATAGCTTGAAGATGCATGCCAGTGGCACTACTATTAATACTAATATGCATTCTGATTGAGTTCCCATTGCCAAACTCTCAGCAGGCAGAGACGCAAGAGAGTTTATTTGGGAATGGTGCCACCCGTCTCAGCGATTTTTCACAAAAGGTTTCCTTGAAAAATCAACAATTTCTACTGTGACCACAAATTTCATTATAGGATAGACTGTAGGGTCTTTCTCAACATAAACTTTTGAGGAATAAAAGGGCAAAGAGTGCAGGGCGGTACGACATTCACTGGTAAGATAAATGGGGGGGGAAACTTTTTAACAACTTGTACAATGATGAAGTTTAGGAAAGAGGAAGAAAATTATGTGAGGAGGCTGGGAAAGCAGTTTTGTCTTCAGGATGAAGTACTATAGCTGTTGTCTTTTCTGATGATTAAACCGAGGTGGGTCCTAGTGACAGGTGGGCCTGACTAATGAGGTAATCTGGAAGGAACATCTTTGCTCAGCTTAAAGTTGAAACACAGCTGTGTACACCCTATTCTTGATAGCCAGGTTAAGTAGAGAATGGCATAAATGGATAGTGACCAAAATAAAAAAAACGAGCCACAGACATTCGATAAGAGTGAAATGCGTGACTCCAATGTTGACATAGAAATCCAATTTCCAGAAAGTGAAGGGCACATTTGATCTTGTTTAGATGTGTCCACTGGCCATGCTTTGAAAGCCAAGGCTCTTGTCTAAAGTGTCTGGGATTATTGTTATCTCTGATGGACCACCAGCCGAGTGCGCGATAGCAACCTTTTTAGTGCATGACTTGACTCCTATCCGCTGCCGTGTCCGATGGCACAAAGTCAGACACACGTAATGGCTATATTTCAAAATAAGAGATAAAAGAGGCGGCGCATGAAAGTTCATACATCTTTGTATCTGGCCGTTTGTTGGAGAAGATGAATGACGCAAGGTAACAGCAATGCATCTCGCCTGAAGACTGGACCAGACATGACCAGATGAGACAACTACAGCCAAAACACGGCTAGATTAAAAAAAAAATAAAAAAAAAATCACACACATTTTCTGCTTTTGCTACCATGATTTCTTCTCTTAGTGGTGTACTGTGCAATTGGCAATGAACCGTGCTTTGCATCTCTCCACATTAACAGATAAAGACGCTAAAAATGGTGTCCACTGTGAACACAAAAGAAAGCCGAGCCATTACTTAACAAAACAGCCTGAAGCAAACTGAAAACTGCTTGCGGAGAGAAAATGCAACAGAAGACGATCATGAGTAATGCACTCATGATTCGGCTCAAGAAGTACTTTAAACTTGCCATATCTAAACTGCTTTACAGGTAAGACGGAGGACAAAGTAGCCTTTTTGGCTGAGGCAACGCGAGTTAATGAGAAAAGTAATATAGGTTGGAATTTCTATACAGAGTGGACCGGTCATGACACAGTCAATATATAATAATGGGCAAACTGAGACAGTCTTTAGTGTACGGTCAGATGTATGATGGTTATGCGGAAAAAGATGTCTTCCAAGATCTAAAAGGCTACATAGGATGACAAGGGTCAAGGGTCATAAATGCTTCATTTCAGGAAGGGCAGAGGAGCAGTGAACCTTGGATGGACCTTTGCGAGAATGTTTGTTTCACTCCCACACAAACACACCGACACACAAACACTTGATACTACTGCAGTATAGACAGAGGAGACCTCCTGAATGTATTAATGCAGAGGCAACTGAGTGTGCAGATTGGAGACTCTACAGTATTCTCTCGCAGTAAATACAAGCCTTCATGTGGGGACAATTATGAGTCAGTTTTAAAATATGTAAAGAAAGAAAGCTCAAAAATAGATGAGGGAACAATCCTCCCCATTTAGTGAAAACTGTACATTTGTATAAACGTACTAACTAGGTCTGCAGTAGTAATTGGTAAGGGCTGAGGTTGCAGGTGGTTGCCATATGTCCATTGAATATCAAGGTAGAAATGTGTCTGGCTGTGAGGGATGGCAGCATGGGGCTTCTGAGGAGTTAACATCCCATGCTGGGCAACACCGAGACAGACGGAGGACAGAGGAAGAACCCAGCTGCGGCCAAAAAGAAAATCTTTAATGGCTGGACATGCATTTAATGCGAAAGGGGAAGCATAGCTCCTCAGCCAGACTTCAGCTTTAAGTTACGGACACATCTGAGACAGTTACAAGAACTGTCGTTTCAGCTGAGCAGAGCCGGCTAGCTCTGGAGGAAAGAGTTGAGAGTAGAGCCAGAACTTTTGGAGGAATAAGACCCGGAGTCCCAATCAGATTCTGCTACGTTTATTGACGGGAGGAGAGCTCAGAGACTACTCTTTAATATTGGACATTAAAAAGTGGATTTATCTTCACTCCCATTTATCAACCTGACTTCAGCGGCACTCCAAGGAGGTGACGGCCGTTTGTGGGATGTTTATGTACTATAATGTTGACTACCATCTGGAGCTGTGGAGCTCACGGCTAATGTACAATTAAGTACTCTGGCTGTTTGGGGCAGATAAACACTGCATGAGTAACGGGATTAAACGCATGTGATCCAGCAGTCAAACTCACTTCGCTGGTGGTGAATAAACCATTAAACAGCCACCACTGCTGATAAAAATCTACCTGAAGTGGCTCGGGCACAAATGTTCACAAATGAGATAATGTTTTAGTTTTATTCACATCTAGTTTAATCTTGTTTGCCGATTTAACTAACATGGAACCAGCGACCGAGGAGCAAATGAAGCACACCATTACTATGAGTAAATTTGGATTTGTCTGCATTTGAACATTGTTGGAAACATCAACATTGGAATAATCCGAGTACACAACTAAACAAAACAGCTAACAAAGCTCTAGTCCTTTAGACATTTTCACATTTCATCTTTAAAGCAAATGGCTAGCAGGGTTTTCGTGAGCATTTCTATGATGCCGTTCGTGGCTTAACCCTCTCAGACACGTATACACTAGAAGCAGTGGTTATGTGTCACTGATTCGATTCAGACTTTGCTGCAGTCTTTTCCTCCTCCCTGCCTCCAACTCATACAGCTTCTGACACATACTGGGAGCACTCCTACACACCGAGCTGCACAGAGGACACCACTCTCTTACTTCCCGTCTTGCAGAGAATGAGGAAGGGAAGAATAGTATATTGGGTCATTTGGAAAAGCACCTTCAGGAGCTGGAGTTTCTGTGTGTTTGTTGATTTATTTGCTCATGTGTAGCGCTTTATGCCATGCATAATGGATGCAAGAATTCCCCCTAGAGCTCTGCAACAGGAAAACACAATGCGTAGTCATACACCGGGCAGCAGAGTGCAAGTCTGGAGCATGGGATGAGATTGATATATACGGCACCAGAGGGTTTTGCAGGTAGAGCTGAATTTTCAACAACATGATGAAAGTTTTATAATATCAGATTTATCTTGTTTGACATTTATTCACAGTCACAATCATGTCCAACATTACTTCCAACACCGTGATTCTGAAACTGGTGCAGAAACTCAAGATAAAAATGGGTTTTTCTTATAAGGGAATAAAGTATTTTTCTGTCTGGAGGACAAGACAATTGATTGTACAGTCAACCATCATGTCTATGCTTGACGATGATATCCTTTATTCTCATGCCAGATTTTAAAACTTTTATGTCTCATCCCGCTGGCTGATTTTAAGCTTTTAAATTCAACAGTGATGCCTTTCTGTGATAGTCTCTGAAGCTGTATGTAGTCTTGTTTTTTCGCAATGTTTGAATATCTGCAGGTCTCTTGCAAATAGATCTTGAATTCAATGAGATTACCCAACTGTAACCCAAAGGGTACACTATACATTTCGTAGTGGTATTATTTTACTGTAGCTCTATTGTGCCCCCTGTGCCCCTATTCTGACAGAATTAAATACAATTAATACATGGCTACAACTTTGCTTTGGTAGCTTTGGACAACAGATTGCCTGAAATAACAAAAAACAATCATTATGTCACTATTTTCAGTTTAAGGTCAGAGGTGTTGTATTAATTTGAAACTATCTGTCCATTTAGCATAGAGGTCAGGCTCTAACACGCTGTAACATGCAAATTTTCACCTTGTGGCAGGAAGTGTATTGTTAGTTCAAGCTGTCCATTGTCCCGCTTCATTCTGCAAAACCTGTCATTCATCTTGATGAGCTGTCTACCTTGAAACGACATCTAGCCTGCGGGTGAGCTGAGCAGCATCCGTAAAGCGACCGCAGGCATCGAAGGAGCAGATGGCATAAAAAAAAAAAAGTAAACAAGCCTTTTTATATTTATATTTATATTTATACAGCAACTCCGGGGGCCAACCAGGGGGCAAAACACTCAAAAGTTTTAAAGTTTAAATTAACACGATGCATCCTGAAAATGACAGAGCAACAGAGTTTTGTGTTACATCACTTGAAATATGTTGTGTTGTGAGTGATGCGTGCAAACAAAAGCCAACAATCAGAGTACTTTCCTCCTCTTCCCCTAAAACTCTTAAAAATTTAAGAGCTGTTATAACTCAGTATACCACATAGCCGTCAAAAGCTTGCATTGGGCGGAAGGCCTTAACTTGCCCGCTGACATGACATGCTGTCACATCTTTTCTTGTACTTTCCTCGAACTTTCCCAACGAAGAACGAACGCAGCCAACTGGCCAGTCAATGAAATGAGCATAAGAGTGGAAAATGGAAGTGAGGTTGGAACAACTTCCCTAAAATAGACTCCCGTCGGCACACACTGCCATGCCCTCACACCGCAACAGCACGGAAGGCTTTAATGTTTTCAACCGAGAAACCACACCGTCTTCTTTGGGGGATGTCGGCCTGCATTTCAAAAATAGCGGGACACAACTTGGGGGTCAATGACGCTCAGAGAGAGGAAGCAGAGTAAGCCAAAGGAGTGTATCCAAACCTCAAATCTACACAGTACTTCAACTTTACATCCAAGCGGAGAGTTGAGTGGCTGTTGACAAAACTTGAGCTGAAATTGATATCTTATCAACTTTATATTTGATAAAGTGCTGTGTTGTTGGGTTACAAGCACCGTTCATGAGCCGTCAAGCTAGACTCTGACAGAGTATGTTTAAAGTCAAAGGGCATCATCTCGTTCAGTCACTTTCTATTTCCTCTGCCATGTTTCATGACCTTTGAGTCAAATATGAACTTGAATTCAAGATTTTAAATGTCAGGCGAGTCAAAATGCTGTAGCAGCTTAAAATCCGGTTTACTGACAAGCCGTGATGTTTTGCTTCTCATTTCATTCTGACAGTTTTTTGGTTGCTTTACTTTGTCTTTCAAACTGTGTAGGTGGGTATATTTGAGGCTAATGATATTCTATATTTGTCTTACCGTCAACATAAAACCCCATAAAAAGACCAAAACTAACAACGAGTATCTCCCAGTGCTTTACGACTGTCTGTGGTGCCAAGCCCATTTGTTCCTACAGCAGCTGTTTATCTAAGGCAATGACATATGACCATGATGTATTTTTTGTTTGTAAGCCAACGTTGGCTTATTAATTCTAGCGATTGCATTTACTCTTAAATAAATAAACAAAAGCAATGTTCAATTGTGACGAACACTATATCTTGCTAAACCAAATGTTAAAGTATCATAAACTTTTTTGCAGTAATCTAAAATTCAAATTGAGATTCCCTTTGACTTTTTGTCAAAGGATCCAGGGCGAGGCGGTCTGCGGTATGTTATCACTGCCGCTCTATATGCTTGTTAGGATACGTGCTCGTGTTTGCCGTGTTTGTTGATAAATGAAAATATAAATATAATATAAATCTGATAAATATCAGACTTATTTGACAACAAAAATAAATTGTGTATATAGCAGCTGATGCAGAACGTTTCACCCACTGCTCCTGCCTGTAACCTGCACTCTGACTCTTTCCTCCCCTTAGCACACCGTCGACTGATCAATATCCCTGACAAGCCAAAAAAATCCATCATTAGCAAAACCTTCGCCAACTGAGTTCATGTATGGGACTCACCACACCAATTCAGCCGTGACCCTATTGCTGACCTTTAAATTTCACAATAGGCAGCCCACAATAGCTGCCATGTACCTCGTGGTTTAATCTCCATAGCCCATCTGCTGCGGCTGCTGCCTGTGAGTTGAATCTGGGAGAGGAGAGGGAGTGCCCAGCTTCCCTCTGAAGCTCATGGGTGTCTGTCTCACTACATCCTGTGGGACAGCTGTATGTTAATGTGCACAAGAGGCCGGGGGACAGCAGCAGTCACTGGGATTGCCAGGCAGACACAGAACAAGGACTCCCTTCTCAGTGGGCAGCCAAAGGCATGAACTTGGCAGATTAGACATTCAGGAAACAAATAAGGCTCCATCACAGACAGGCATCCGAAATCAACAACAACAGCCGAACACACAACCCTGCAGAGAGTCCACAAATTAAAAAGAAAAAAAAAAACTAAAACTGTTTAAGCGATGAGACTGGAGAACTCTGCCTGCCACCTTGTGGTTTTCCCTCCTTTTGGTAACTAAACACATGCTGTAATCGGGATAGACAACATGAAACACAGAAAAAGTCTTAACTTCTTCTATCCTCACGGGCCAATGTGTAGTAAAAGAAACTGCAGAATTAAGAATGTCAGTTTTTTTTATGGCTTAAATCGAGAGGAATTAGTATTTACTGTAGCACTACTACACGTGTTGGTTGTTTTTTTTTCCCTCAAGACATAGCAGAGTGGTGGTCAGTGACAGCTAATGTAAGATTCTCAGGTAGGGCCGGCACAGAAAAAATGTTGATGCTTGGAGAAAATCAAATCAATAATTCAAGGCCAGGCAGATCTAATCTTGACGAGACGATGACGAAGGACTTGCAGGGGCGTGGGCAGCAGTGGAGGACCCTGCTACTAGGGCCCCCCCCCCCTTCTATCTGTAAGCCGTTGCCTGGCAACAGGATTCGCTCTCACTGGCCTCCAGGCTGCAGTGTGCTGCCTCTGGCCTCATCCAGGGATAAGGCTGTTGTTTGCTATTAGAGTCAACCAATTCTGGCAATGGATGCAGGGGTTGCCATTCACTAACGCATTCTGCAGGGGCTGCTAATGAAGGCTTCAATTTCACCAGAACAAGGCCAATTTTAGCTCAAAATGTGACAAAGTCATACAGCAAGGTTCGGTACGTACCAGGAAATTCTTGCCATGAGTAGTATTACAATTTGTAGCTCACCTTGCTCAGCTAACAATGCCATGAACATCAGGCTGTAGCTCCCCACCGGCCTGAGACAATCATCTTTAAAGAAAACAGCCCAGCCTCTAGAGTTTCTCTCTTTCCCTCCTGTATTGGCCATGCCATCTGTCTCTGATGCACTCAGTGGCAATGTCGCTTAATTGTTATGCAGGGGAGATGTGCGTACACCAAATGGATTGTTACCAAGCATTCAGACGGTCCCTGAAATTCGCCTGCATTGTTCTCACAGTCATACAAAGTGCATCGGGACAAAGATAATGAACGCATCACAAAATTGTGAAAAAAAAAAGTTTTTCATGATATTCACTGGATGATACAACCAGATGTGAGAGGGGAAGAAGTTGCGGTCAGAGAACGAGAGGAGAGGCAGCCCTCGTCGTTGTTGCTGCTGAGGGGAAGTTGACTCAACTTTCAAACTTGGAGCGGTTACGTCAATAATTACTCAACATGCAGGCTGGACGCTCACATTTAAATACACTACAACACATGCTGCATTAATGAAAGACTGGTGTTTTTCCATTAGGAAGAGTGCTGAGCTAATCAAAAATGCAAATGTGAAAAAAAAAAAAAAAAAAAAAACAAAAAAC
>OMLP01032522.1:25502-50500 GCA_900302685.1 Spondyliosoma cantharus | reverse complement strand
AAAAATGCAAATAAAAAAAAAAAAAAAAAAAAAGCACAACAACCAAGCTCGGAGCAAATATTTGCCTTTACTGGTTACTAATTCGTCTGAGCATGAAACAATGTGATCTCTTTTTCTTCATAAGTCCAAGTCAAACAATTTCACCAGAAGTTTAAAAAAAAAAAAAAAAAAGTCTAAAGCATCTTTGAAGACGAGCTGGAAGTCCCTGATAGACATACTGTACACGGGAACCTCAACTTCAGTTATATAACAAGAGCTCCTCCGACATCAGCACTCTCAATTAAAACATTCATGCATCAAACTGCTCTCTGAAGTTCAACTGTCTCTTAAATCACTTTTTCATATATTATTAATAAATACCAGGTAGTTAGAGATGCATTCACGTTGTCCTCCTCGGTGGAACCAGTGGGTCTCTGCCTTCCAGAAACCATCAGCAGACAAGGCGTATCTTTCAGTGCTTTGTGCACACACACAATAATTGCATAACAAAATGAAGTCTTGTTTAAAACCCATAACTGAAACCTTGTAGAACCGGTCACGTGGCTAGCTCACAAAACTGGCTTCACATAACTTTCAGGCAAAATTTGGAGCGACTTAAGATTTTCATAGTTTACTGTGCCATGGTGACTGTAGGTTTTGCAGGTTTTGTTCTTCAACACTTAAACTGAAATGGCTGAAGGAAACTACCTCTTTAGGGACTATATGGGAAAGAGCAATGTTTAAAGCAAGCAATAACCTGTTTCAATGTTAATATGCGCACAAACCATAAAAACTACAAACCTCTAAAATGAGAACTTATCCTTTAAATTCTAACAAAACTGAACATATGTTCAAAAGTTTCAAAAAACTTTCTTCACCGAGTAAATATTAAGGGCATAGACGGTATTTACCATTTGCATAAAATGAATATAAATGGACATATTTTTTGTTAAAAACTATGTTGACGGACAGTTGCCACAGGGTAACATTTCCCACGTGTGAATCTATATCTCACAAAGTACTCTGACACACACGCCCACATTAGTATTCCAGTAATAAGTCGTTCTAGTCAAATTCAGGGTATGCAGCTTCATACTGAACATACAGTAACAAGATTATTCGTATCCCTGTTTACATGAAGATGAGATTATACAGGTTTCTGGAGCTCGTGTGCTATCCGTGTAGGCACGTCTCGAAGACTCTTAAACATGCCCACAAGTCTCTGCGATCTCTGCCAAGACTGAGTTTTCTTCACAGTTCAGGATGAACCCACTGACATTTACAGCTGTCTGGACTCTAACACCGTCTGCTGGATTTAGCGTCTCCATCTGATCACCGCTGATATACGCTCAATTAATCCGTCACAGATGAGACTTTCATTTTAATTTTTAAAAGCGCAGATCATCGTGCTTTTGTCATGTTGGTTTATGAAAAATAGATTTGGAGTTAGATGCGGCCAAAAATATCACCTCCTTTTTATTGAATGAATGACGCTAACCCTATTTAACCCACACGGGACCAGCTTCAGTATCAAAACACACACTGTGAAATTGAATCTCTTGTGTACTTTCCCTTTTATAAGTAGTTTTACAACATAGCTTCCTGTTTTACGGTTTGTGAAAGGTGCATAAATTAACCAAAATGCTATAAAGTCCTGGCAGCACCGCGGGTAGTAAAATCTTTTTCAAGTATTATAACATAGATTTGTATACTGGCAAAAGGTGTCAGAGCACTCACATTAACTCAAGAGATTGGACAATAAATTCCTCTGTAGCCGAGGAGAACTGCCGTGCAATGAGATTACATTGAAGAATGACAGTTCCCAAAGACAAAGTGACATTTCATATCTCTCTTTGGGCAAAGAAAAAGAGGTTAATTCTTAGCTTGCAAATTCTACTCTTCCCAATAGTTGTGAGAACAAGAAAGTGGACGGGGAGACCGGCACGAACTTGGCAGGTGCATCTACAGCTGGCTAGGGGGATGGAGGCAGCAGCACAACCTGGCCACAAGGCTCTCTGCTGGCCCCGTGGGGTCCCGCTCTCCCACGCTCATCACAAATTAAAGAGGCCAGTCAGACCAGATCAGCACTTTCTCTTATCCACTGTAGCATGCTGATGTTGTTAGGAGGTGTAAGGGAGGCCCTGAGAAGATCCGGGGAGATGAAGCATGAAGTGCACATGTGGCTGCTGGGAGCCTAAAGCAACTCCAGTACATACAGTGCAACTTCAACTCCACTGACTTTGTTCGATCTAATATGCATGAGAACTTCACGAAAAGGACTTCATGAAGTAGATTTTGTGGTTGATGAGGCCAAAAATGACATTTGGGAGTTTCGGGGAACTCAGGAAAGCACTAAAAATTCGACTGTAATGCATAAGAATAATCTTGTCTTCACCATCTCATCCATCAGCACTACCCCTCCAAACATTAGATAGTATATTAGTTGTCATTTAGGTTAAAACTAATGTTAAAAATGGTTGAAAGATAGTCAGGTCGTCATTAAGGTCTGATAATGCCTCTCTAAATGAGGTACACACTGGTATGTCATTTTTTTATATTGTTATATGTGCATTGTATTCATACCCAGGGACTACAGAGGGAAATTAGCATTGAGCTATATCTGGTGCAGTACATTTACTGTAGACTCTTTTAAATAAACTATTAAATGAAATGGATGAAAATCTTTTAAATTCATGATCGTCCTATAAAACTGCCACAGATTTGTTGCTGCTTAAATAACCACCATAAAACGGCAGATTCCATTTCTTCATTCAGGGTTATACGGTATGTTATGTACCGTCAGGTGTACCATGTCAGTAGTTATGACGGGGGCTGTTGCTACACCACTATAAACACCAGTTTCGCAAACCTCAGAGTGAAGTTTCTGGAAGGAAGACTTTTAGACAGATGTTGAGATACTCAGTTGCAGATGGTGTGGGGGAACACCTTTTGTAGACTTGTGAAGCTCAAATATTTGGTAGTTTTAATGAGTAAACACTGCTAAATAGGAGGAGGAAATTAAAAAGGGAAACTTGGCAGATTTTCAAAATGATGTCACCGCGTGAGTCATTAAGATTCCACATGCAGGATATCTAAAACTTTACACATATCGGTGATACAAATGATGGGGCAATATCCCTCACAGGTTTTAAAAAGGTACCCTGTGAAATTTGTGACCACCACTTGTGCTATGCAGCGAGGTTTTTATGAGTGTGTCCCCATCATCAAAGGCAGGGAAGAGGAATAATGAAGCTAGTAAACAGTGATGCGCATAAAGGTGGTTACATTTTGTGAAATTGGTGTTGCAAGTGGAAGGAAATGCTCTCAGGAAGTCATCAAGGATATTACAATGCATTTTGGTAAGAAACCACCAACTTATCAAATGATTTCCTACAACAATAAGAGCCTTCTGATATCGGCCTATCACAGATCTATTGGTATTGCGGTACGACAGATATGCTTTGGGTAATGTATCAAATCCCCAGTGAGGTTTATGGTCCATTGCATTGATGTTTGGATGATAACATTTATTGTTAAACTGGAAACTATCCTCCCCATCATCGGTATCTGCCCCAAAAATCAAATACTGGTCGGGCGCCAATAATGACACTCGCAATGGACAGTTTTTTTTAAAAAAAGGATCAAAACCAATGCAGCAGATTTGAGTATATCTAAAACAATTTATTCCACGCCGTCTTCTTCCTTGTCAAAACCTGGTGCCTACATTAACCACAATGCAACCAACTGCCAACCGCAGCGATTCACATGTGTCATGCTTGTAGCAGCTAGTGTAGCCTTGAGATGCTGTCCAACAAACCCTTATCTTGTCTATGGAGCCACAAAAAGGGTTTCTAGAATTTCTTTCACTTGTGCAGCACTAGTAGCAGTAGTAGAAGTAGTACTGCTTAATCCCCAAGACCGGTAAACAGACTTTCAGTGGTGTTATTGGAATCGACAGATTCACTGAAGGAAACTGGTTTTCTTTTCTGAAATATTTTATAAATAAATTATAAATACTCGAGGAAAAAGACCCTTAAAACTATGCCTGAATGTCTAAGGGCTACACCGAAAGTATTCTAACAGGAGTAACGCCTCATTACATTTGTTACAGTGTATTCCATTAGCAAGAAAGGAGTCAGCAAATAAGTATGGACAACATTTCAGGAGGAAAAAACATCAAGTGGGAAATGCCTGCCTCGGAAAGTTAACTTTAGTGTAATTCAGGGGTAACTTTAATTTGGCTAAACTCAAAGTCTTGTGTTTTTCCACTGGACTAGTGGGAAACAAGTGGGAGGGGTAACAAGCAGAGTAATGAGGCTGTACTAATTACATCAGAGCTCTGTCTAAATGAAAGGCTGTGGATGTTGCTGCCCAGTCAGGAGATGTAGCTGGAAAATCTAATATAGCCATGGAATCCCTTTCATTGTCATCCATCACAGTAATAAAACAAGCCACTGACACGCCACAGCCGAGATAAAGACAAAGCACAGAACATCCAGCTGGTCCAAATATCTAATCAGCCATTCACGTGGCAGCAACGCATTTGGGATTGAGGGCATGGTCAAGACATGTTCTGAAGTTTAAACCAACCATAAAAATGGAGAAGAAAGGTGATATCAGGGACTTTTAATTTGGAATGGTTGTTGGTGCCAGATGGGCTGGGTTGATTACTTCAGAAAGAGCTCATCTACTGGGATTTTCATGCACAACCATCTCTAGAGTTTACAGCGAGTGGTCCAAAAAAGAGAAACTATCCATCGAGCTTCAGTTCTCTTTTCACCGCATCAGACCTTAAAGCAGATGGGCTACAGCAGCAGGAGACCAACCAGGTGCCACTCCTGTTATCTAAGAACAGAAAACTTAAACATCTGGCACAGGATCACCAAAATTGGACAACAGAAGATTCGTAAAACATTGCCTGGCTTGATGAATCTCGATTCCTGCAGCAACATTTTGATAGAAAGGTCAGAAAACATGGATCCATCCTTCCTCGTAGTTACAGTATTAACATCTATCCTACTTGAACTAGGGATGCTCCCAACAGCTACTTTCCCTGAAGTTCAAAGGTGCAATATGTAACAATTCTTTAACAGAATGCGAAGAAATACTGGTTTTGACATTGCAACAAAGACATGTGTGCATTACATGCTAACCAGCTAGCCCCTAGCCACCTTGTAGGGCTATAGTCCGATACAAAACCACATCAACACCTGTGCTCCAAGCTCGGGGTCCAGGCAGAGTTGACTAATATGACCACTAGCTGCACAATTAACTGTGCTTCCTCGCTAAGGGCAGCTACAGCTAACAGTAGTTAGCAAATAGTCTGTTGTTAGATTGCCGTGTGAATTACGAACATTGCATCTTATCCAACAAAACTTGACAACTACTCACTGAGACAAAGTTAACAAATAACATTTACAACAATATTCAACTTAACAACCAATCAATAAAGACACTGTCGTTAGGTGAAAGCATAGCAACTAAGGAAAACAAGATGTTTAACTGACTGGTATTTCTGACGCCAGCTCGCAGGGGTAACACCGTTTCATAAAGGAGTTGACTGATTGCGTACGTCCCCATCTTGAACAATGAGTCCACTGAACTCAAATGGCTTCCACTGTCACCTTATCGCAATGCAATAGAGCACCTTTGGGATATGGTGAAACAGGAGATTCTCATCATGGATGTGCAGCTGACAAATTTGCAGCATCTGCCTGGTGCTATCTATATGAACTGGAATCTCTGAGGAGTGCTCCCAGCACCTTGATGAATCAATGCCGTGAAGTATTAATGTGGTTCTGAAGGCGAAAAAGGGTCCAACTCGATACTACCAAGGTGTACCTATTAAAGTGGCCAGTAATCACATGTATGCATCTGTGTGTGTGTGTGTGTGTGCGTGTGCGAGCATGTGCATGTATGCGAGGAGCCCATCATTGACTTTCCATTTTGTGTTAGTAAATGAATCCCTACAACGATCCCCCCTATCCTCATCTGAGGAAAGGATATTGATTGCTTTGTTACACTGCCTTAAGGAGGCCATGAATTGCTAATCAAAATCCAAATTCTGTGGGGAAATGCATCAGGGTAAATATTCAATTCTTGGCCATGCAAAACAAACAAGCCTAACTGTTGGGGGACTGGGAGAAAATGCAGCAGAGGCACAAGTTGGGATCTTGTATAATTTGTTTTTCCTTAATTTGAAAATCCAGGGATGGCAATGGTGTGCTTTGTTTTCACAAGACGGCATTATCTATAGTTTAAGAGAAATGCAAAAAAAAATGTTCTAAGGTAATAAAACATCAACACTAATCCTGAGCGTTAATCGCTTTTGTCATAGATGAATCTTAACTCAAACTCAACTCCCTTCATGTTCAAACCAGGACTACAACTGGATATCTGAATGCATTATCCATTTGTTTGATAACATGTCAGAAATCTGTGAAACGAGGCAATCAGAATTCTCTCCAGCCCAAACAAATGTCATTTAATTCAATATAGTACGATAAACGGCAAAGAAATGCAGAAAATCATCAAAACAGAGAATCTGAAAGTGGGGAGTATTTGCCGTTTTTGCTGAAAAGTGACAAATACCAAAAAGGTCTTAAACCTAAGCTCTGTGTGCACTAATGGCATACTTAAATACAATGAACGTAGGCTGAAAACTCAAAGACACATCTCACAGTTTGAATCCTGGCAGAACACTAAGAAAAATTAACTGGTGACATATTTTGTCTGGTCTGGCACTTGATGCCACCCTCCTGTCTAATGTCCGAGCACTCTGAGATGGTGCTAACACTCTAGAAAACACTGGAGTGTGAGAAGTACTGCTTTAACACACACACACACACACACTTCCAATTGGTACTCCTCCATTATTATCCCCCCGGCAGCAAAATAATTTCCCTTCATGGCGAGATAAAGTGTGCATACTTTGACACATGCACTCAGGCATTTGGCTGAATACAAGAATCAATATGAGATGCCAAAATGAGATTCTTACTTCTCGCTACATGGACAATGCTTTTATTCAACGTGAGGTCAAAGTTGTCTGAGTAGTTGGAATACATATAGGGACAAATACTGTCGAGCAGGAAAGGGAGCTACTTTTGCCTCCAATGGACACTAATGCACAAGGAGACAGATGGGAGATCAACAGGGACAGTTCTGTTTTTTGCTTTCTATGTAGTCTGATGAGACCTCAACATGAATGCAGATGTGCTGCCTGGCAACTGTTTTTTTCATGCTTGTTGACACCTCAGCTGACAAAATGTCAGCATTTCCACAAAGCTGCAGGAAAAATCCAATATCTAATCTATGGCGATATATAGTCTCATATCACAATAATGATATCATATTGATATTTTGCCCGGCCCTAAACTTTAGGCATACTTGAATATGTAGAGGTTAACGGCACCATATGTCTGGCGTCAGGCGGTTGCCGGTTATGGTTCTGTCAAAAGATAAATGAGGTACAATTCAAGTCGTACCGTTTCCTGAAGTTTTGGAAGACCACTGAATTCACAGAGAGGATACAATTGAAGCTCGTAACTCTTCATTTTAACATAAAATTATGAGCAGACCAGTTATGATTAATTTTCACTTTGTTTCAATACCTACTTTGCTTCTGATTTTGTTACCGAGTTCTGTACTATGACTTTTCATTTTAGAAAAAAAAAAAAAAACACGATTGATTCCTTGATTTTCTATATGAATAAGCACAAATATGCTGTGAATAAGATGCTGAAACGTGGACAGCTAAATTATCCCTATCAAAAGATAAATTAGCCACGCTTTACCTGTCAACACATCGGAGCGCTAACTAATCATGTCTGTTTATAAGCAGAAAATAAGCACATTTGTATACAGACGAGCCTTAACATTGGCAAAGCCAATTATTTTTGCAAAAAGATTCAGTTTGATCTGAGAAAATAAGCAACAACATAGCTAATGTTCCTTGCAGTTGATGTGAAGTATAAAACAAGATGCTCTTTTAGCCTGACTACTACTGTGTAGGAGATTGGACTTGCAATAGAGTGGACCTGTGACCTAAAGACAGCCTCTTCTTCAGCAAATATTGCCTACAGTGAGTCAGAGGCACTGGAGAAACAGATGCCGCTTTTGACCCCACACTACCAAAGAAAAGTCAGGGTGCAGCGATGCTTCACCCAGCTCCTCACTTATCCCTGCGCCACCTCATGCCGAGCCCGGTTAGGATACTGGCAGCCACACTCTGGTTACCTGGAGCCCCATCAAACTCTAGCACAGCCAAGGTTGATGAAGTTGAGTAATTCCACTTTTGGACCCCAACAAAGAAAGTGAAGGCCAAACAATAAGGCTACATCATACAATACCAGGGAAAACCAGGGCTGGGTTTTAAAGAATCAATTTTCCAAATAAAAATCGCCCTTCAAGTGAATGATCTGAGATTGATTCATAAAATCCTTGGATGATCTTTAAACAGATGCCTTTATTCGTTATATACCAAGGATTAAAAACAGGTAGATTTTCTGTTTGGCAAGTACATCTCGGAGGGCCGCCACACTGAAGGATAAATATTTGTACCAAAACCGTCTTGTAACTATGCTGAGAGTCACTACTGAGTTTTGATGTCCTTTACGGACACGCAGCTTTTATCTTCACTTCTGTGTCTGTTGAGGAGGGACTTCATGGTGCATTCAAGAGCAACTTGTAAAACTCAGAAAATATTCTCAAATATTCATGAAGGTTGTTTAAAGCAGGAAAGTTTCTGTTTTCTTATTTTCCTTTGCAGAAACACATAGGCCCACATCTGGCATTGCTGTCTTGTTCCGTCACTACAGCAATTATAACAAATTTAACGCTAGAATTGAAAGTTCCTTGTACTGTTCACAGCATTAGTTTTCCTTTCATTTCTGAGCAAAATTTGCCGTGTAGCTTAAATATCCATAACTGAACTGATATTGAATTGGAAATCGAATCAAAAACTTCTGAATCGCCAATGAATCGCTTTGGCGATACCAGGTTCTACATGTCATTGTAAAACAATAAAAGTAAAGCCCACCAGCCAGCGGTAGCTGTGTGCTTGAATGGACCAGTTTACCTGCTATTTTGAGGTAACACTTGAGCAATAATAGACAACCCAACAACATAAATTTTGCATCGTCAGCTGGCATTTCATTTCTTAGATTGCCCCTTCAAACATAAGTTGTTTCTCAAACCAAAACTTTAACTAAAGCTATTGACAATTTAGCACAGACCTCCTTTGAATTTGTTTCCTATGGATTTTCTGCATAATCACCGTTGCATTAAACCTGTGGAGATGTGCAACAGTCTAAGAGCTTCTCCAGACTCTTAATGTAGTATTGAGTGCTGCACTCATAGTCGTCATAACAACCTGAACATTTAATGAAGCTCTTAGCCGGGAGTGTCTGCATGTGGAAAATGAGTGAAGAGTGGAGAGTTGGTGCTTGAAAGGCAGCAGATGTGTTTCTGAGGGACACGTGAACTGCTTATAAATATAAATGTGCTGCAAAAAGGTAGAAATGGGGGATGGAGAACAGTGAGTGTTACGGTCCTCAGGCACAAACGACGTGAATGAGCATTGTCCAAGATCTGACAAAACACGGTAACTGCTGACACTAAAACAACTGCACCCGGCAACAAGAAGGATTCCTATCAGACCACGACATGTCCTCATCAAAACCACCGTTGAAGTCAGAGAAATTAAATACACAGGGTACGACCACAGACATAGCCATAATGCACAAACAGTCTTTGCTGTATATTGACATGGTCAAGGTCCTGGGTGACACTGAGCTTTTCTCCTGCCTGATTTAACTTTGAGTTCATGCTGCCCCCTAGAGGTACCAAAACAGCACTTTGAGTTGTTGCAGACAGAACACTTGCGAGCACACAAGTCACAAGTGCAGTGGAATCACATTCAGCTGTTTTTTCGGCTAAAAATGAAATAACAGAACTAAAGACATGCAACAGATCAAACCTATACATTCAAAATATAAGGTTTTTCTTACCTGTGTGTTTACACCGTTCCATGACAGGGGAGCAGGACATAGGAGAGGAAAAAGAAAACAAGTGTTTGTTAGTAGTATGCACTTTATTAAAGCTAAAGTGCAAGGGGAAATAAGTGCATTATGAGCAGGTTCAATGTGCAGTGAAATGCTATGATTCAGTTCTACTAAAGCAGCATGATTTTATCATTTATTAATTCCAACACGAGCCCTGTGGTGAATGGGCGTCCTCTCCTGGGTTCACCCCCCCGTCTCCTGATGAGAGCTGGGAAACGCCGAATGGAACTAGCAGTTTAGAAAATGGATGGGTGGATAGATAATGTCTAACAAAAAAAGCAAACTGCTCAAGAACCTTGTAATTAACAGTTCTTGGTACAGAAGAAATAATCCCCATGTAAGCCCTCAATATACGGACTATTCTTAGTAACAAGGATATTGCTCGTGGCGCTTTCCAGATGTCATTTTTCAGTTTTTGGAGCAGCACACGCAGAAATCAATTCGACTCATTGCTTGATGGGAAGTTTCAGAGATCCTCGTGTCAAAATACGAGGAAAACTATCTGTATTGCTACATACTACTAGGGCTTCAGTGATGCAAGTGTCCATTTAATAGTAATATTACTATTAATTAATATTGTTAAGTAGGTGTGATCAAAAGGATTTGGACGGCAATTTTTTAACAGCAGTTAACGTCTGAGTGGGTCAACCTGTTTCTGATGTACCTTGTGAGATCAACAATTGGTCTGTTAAGCAATTTGTTGATTAGTGTACTGTATCAAAGGAATATTAGCTGGCACCTATTTTGATAATCGATTAATTGTTTAAGTGAGTTTTTCACGCAGAATATGACAAACATTTGTTGGTTCCAGGTTCTTAAAAAGTCAGGACTTCCTGCTCTTATTTGTCATTGGTTATAGTGAACGAAGAGTCTTTGTTTCTTTTGTTCGACCCACAGCCCAAAACCCAATGTGAAGACGTCACACTGGGCTCTGTGTCAGTGCGATGAGCATTTTTCACATGCATTTTTTTTTTGACATGCTGGTGTAAGAACTTAAATCGATGAAAGAGTGACGCAGATAAAATCATAATGAGGTATGAGATAAAAGAACATAGCTCAGTATAAATAATACATTAGTAATACAAATAATAAATAATACAAGCTGTTTTCAGGCTACTCAAATGTTTTCATGGTAAAAAGAATTGTCTGACTTTCCACAAAGGTGACTTGCAAGTACTACAAGAGAGTGGCTCTGTAATGAAGGTGTTTGTGGTGGATGTCTGATGTAATGTTGTGTAGGTGATGAGGCAATTCTCTTTTGGTTCATAGAAAGTGATTTCGGTTCTTTAGTTTCTCAACCAATTCTGGGGACCAGCAGCGGCTGAAATGGTATCAACACCAAACCTTTACTGCACAAACGGCTCAAAAGTAAAAGCAATTTCTGCGTTTGTCTCGAAAGAAAGAAACAAACCTGAAAAGAAGAGTAATAGCGTGTGGCTGTTAGTCTGAAAGCAAAATGTGAAAACTACAACTCCCACACACAAAACACAAAGGTCGACAACTTGCGAGGAGACCGAGGCGCCAAGTCACAGACGAAACTGCATTTATTTTTTACTTTTCCCCACTTTGCTTTCACAGATTTCTTCACTTCGTTTTCATCCTCTTTTACTCATTTATTTTACCAGCAAACCAAAATGTTGAAACATACTGAAAATTAGTTAAATTGCTGCAATCAATCCAAACATTTCCTCAAAGGCAACTCTCAATACTTGGCTTTTCAAGTTTGTTTGTTTTTTTCCTCCAATCAAAGGGAGATGGAGACTATGAAGGCTGTGGTTCAAGAGGCAGACCGGGTCGTCCACTAATCAGGAAGCTGGTAGCTCGGCTGGTAGAGCATGAGCCACATGTACAGACACTGTGTTCTCGACACAGCAGCCCAAGGTTTGACTCTGACCTGCGGCCCTTTGCCGAATGTCATCCCCCCTCTTTCTCATCCAGTTTCCTGTCAGCTCTCTAAGCTGTCCTATCGAATAAAACCCATGAAAAGGCTAAAAAATATATAATTAAACCAAAAAGAAAAGAAATCACTGTATCCCCAGGCCAAGCATAGAAATAATTTGGGCTGCTGTATTGCTCCTGATGAGCAGGTCGGCACTTCGCATGGCAGCCTCTACCAACACCGTATGAATGTGGGTGTGTGAATGTGACAAGTGTTGTGAAGTGCATTGAGTAGTCGGTGAACTAGAAAAGACCCATTTAAAATGCAAGTCAATTCACTGTTCATCATGTGTGGATTCATTCGTCCCAACTTCGCATTCTTAGCATTACCACATTTCAAAAGGGAGTTTGTTTTCACCACTGTCGCAGAGCGTTTTGCTCATGGTGGGTATTTGTTGGGTCTTTTTAAATAACATTATAAGGACGACGAAGGAGGAATCTTTATTTGCTCTCATATCATAAAATGTACAACATAGTGAAGCTGGAACTCTGCATTTAACCCATCCAAAAGGAGCAGTGGGCAACGGTCATGCCCGGGGACCATCTCCAGATCTGAGCCAGTGCCTTGGTCTAGGGCACTGACTGGAGAATTAACCTATTGTGCGTATTTTGATAATGGGGGAAACCGGAGTACCTGGAGAAAACCCACGCAAACACGGGGAGAACGCCAAAACACTGCACAGTAAGAACTTTTTTATAACTGAGCCATTAAAAATTCTGTGGCTGCACAGCATGAGCTTATTAATGGTAGTTAATTACTCGCGGTTAAAATGTCCAGTGAGAGTGTTTCAATAGGATGTGTGAATAAGTAGTCTGTTCTTCAACATTTCTGAAACACTGTCGAACATCTGGACATTACATATCTGTGCCTCATTTTTCATACATGTCGAACCCTTTCTGGCTTCACTGGACCAGGCTGTCCAATGTTCATTTTGTAATTTTTCTAAATTTTCTTCTACAACTAAGTAGAAGTGAAATTGTGGTATTTCCTTTCCTGCTACATAGACTTTGGAGAAATGACAAAGGGTTTTGTTGCATGTGCAGGAAAAAAAGAAAGGTTTGAATGCACCAATATCAAAAATGTATCAATCGATTATCTTTGGTTAGATTAACACAAAATACAATCTTGATAATTAACAAAAGAAGCTGAAAATCTAAAGCTGTTGTAAAACATGACGACAATAGGTATACGGTGGTCATGGAGACGTATTTTATGTTTAGCATATTTTTGCAGTTGTCTGGCACTCTTATAAAACTTAAATAGATTTGTTCACAAGTAAGTAATCCACACTTTTCCAATGGCACCTTTCTGGAGAGTTAAAAGTTTCAGAATCAATCATCGTCTGTTGGAGAAATGCTCAGTCAGACGCAGTCGTCTGCTCTGAGACTGAATGACTCAATTTAGGTGGGACAATAAGCGGCCCATCCAATGTGAGGAGGGAGGGTGTTGATTCTGCTCCTCAGAGATAAGAGCGGAGTCATCCTTCCTGACGGAGGGAGGGAAAAATTTAATGAATGAACGGGTGAAAGAAAAGACTGCGAAAGCAGGAAGAGAGAACGACGAAATTGATATAATGTAGGCGAAGCAAGAGTTGAGGTTTTATGAGGAGTGAGTCAATATTCTGCCAGGCATGCAGCCATCCTCCCTCTTTTTTTATGCCCTCGGAGGGCAAGTGAGAGGGAGCTATAATTTTCACTCCGTTGTACTGTTAATAGCACAAAGGAGAGGTTCGTCCTTGAAAGACATTTCTGTATAGCCTGGAAGGATTGCACATTATTCTCGCCATCCATTGACGGAGATAAAATTCTCACACATAACAAGTGCATGAACTCTGAGAGGAAGAACACTGCAACGCTAATTCTGGAAGCTACCTGCCAGAATTAGCAGGTAGCTTCAAAACCACAGGGGGCAACCACTTACTGCTGCTGACCATACTGGACTTGCTAATCTTTTGCTGCAGCCATCTTTTGCTTTAGCGACTATCTGCCATTAGAATAGCTTAGTTAGCTGCGGAGCCAAGTGGCCCTCAGTGAATTGTGGAAAGACAAACCAAGAATGTTTGGGTGAGTATTATTTTTGATTATGTCAAGTTTTTTTTATAGTGATTAAACAAGTCACTTAAACTTAAGATACTTGAATTCAGTTGGCATACAGTTCTATTATTCTTTTCAGTAAAGAAATATGTGTTTAAGAAAGGACATATTTTTACAAAGTAGCCACCTGCTGCTTTCACATCTCCCAGCTGAAACTACGAAGGCTAGCTGGCTAGCATTCTAACTCCAGTGGACATCTCTGCAACTCAGTACATGGATATCATCAGCACTGGGATGTTTTAAACTAAAATTCTGGTCATATCTTGACAAAAAGCCCAGTTAACGTATCCATTCTGTCAGATCCTAGGATGAGTTGATGTGTCCTTAATTTCGATGTGATGTTTGAGGAGATTATCCCGCAACATTCTAGCCAAGAAAGACCGAAGGGAGATGGTCAAACCTCTATCAATAGTCATCTGAGTCACCGAATTTACTTTAAATGAGCAATGAATCCATCCACCTCCTCACAGCGACAATGCCTAGATGATTTGAGTAATAAAAATGCAGTCAGGAGGACAGGAGTCAGGAGGATGCAGGAAGGCTGATTTAATTGAATAACGCATCTAAGTAGCCATTTTCGAGCTTTTTCTTGCTGTGTGGGCAGACAGTACAAAAGAAAAGTAAGGGTTATCTGGGGTTAATGTATTGTTGTGGTTGCATTCAGATTGACAACTGCAGAAAACAAAACGCAGAATCCTCATACATTTCAATGTGCCCTGTGTGTTACCTAGCAAAAACAAGTAACAATGCGTGCCACATTGTCAGGCAAATACTGTCAAATACTATACGTGAGAGCCTACAGTCCTGGTTTATTATTCGACCGTGTTAATTCTTCCGTTTACCTTGAGAATGCCATGACTGAGGATCAAATGAATGTCGCTATGCTAACTTGCAAAATTCTTCCTCCCCGTATCATAAACCCCTGTGCATTGTTTTGGCATGTGATAAGCCTTCAAAGTCATGGATGTACTCTCAAACTAAAACTAAACCACCAGGGTCATGTTTCATTTTCTCACCGGTACCTGTAGCGACGCAGCCTCTTGTGGTTTTTTGACAGAGTGCTATTTTCGGTCTGAACACGGCCTTACATGTCAGACCTGGGAGGTACAGTAAACCAGAGCCAAGGTCATTTATAAACTGCACAAATTATAAATATGGATGTCATGGCACCAACCTGGCAGCAATCCATCATCTCTCACACTGTAGATGCTGCTAATCAATGTCAGATGATGAATCGTGTACAGAATCTCATACGGACCAAATATGGTCACTTGGTCACTGGTGAGCGCAGGAGGGGCTATTGTACACATTTGAGATCTGACGGGGGTTTTATGTTCACTTTTTGTGCACAAAAGTTTCTTCACAGTAATTCTGTTGCTCTGATGGCACAATCGTGGTCATCAGACAACATTCAACATTTTCACTATGAGATTTACATAACGTCACTGTCCCAGGTAGAGATACAAATTCTAAGCAATTTCTTGAATTGATATTTGGCAGGCCAATCAATTATCGGTTATCAATAACACTATAAAATTTGTTGGACGACTGTCTATTAGAAACCTGTTGCAAGCACTGACATGACCTATGTTCAATGCAAAATACAAGTAGGCTGCATTAGGAGTCATAATAACTGATAAAGTAAACTTGAATGACAAACTAAATAACACATGGTAATGACTTCTATGAGTTATTTTAATTGTGGAGATAACATCTATGTATATATGTATGTGAAGTCTTATTGTATATTCTAAATATATCTATCTTTTTAAAATTGAATAGTTTCTCATACCAGTATTTTGTGTTCTATATCGATATATGTAATATATATATTATATATACACATAAGTATTTGTTATTTGTAGTAATAGACTTTTTGATGTATGTGCCCATCTCTGATTGGTAACGTGTCTTGATTTGTTCGACCAACCACACGAACCCTAAAGAAACATTCAATTTAAAATTATAGAAGACTGGAAACCAGAAAATAATAAAATTAGAGAAGATGGAAAGAGAGAATTAGGAGTTAAATTGAGCATTACACTTATTTGTAGAGACTTATTATCTGGCAATGGGCTAACAGGTCAATACATTCGTTGTTTCAGCTCTATTCTTGAGACAAACATTTAAAAATCAAGTAGGCTAGTTTTAAAAAAAAAAATTTTTTTAAAAATGCATTCCATTCTCAAAAAGCTGAAATAAAGGATTTTTACTTACTTCATTAAAGGTTTATGCCGTAAATATTTTCACAGGCCAACATTGATATTTTATGTTACAACACATAGTTTTGCCCGGAGTATACTTTGTAGAACGTAATTGTTTTTCATAGATCTTTGGGCCTTTGGAGAACATGTCCTTCAGACATGAATGAATGTAGACCACAAGTCAAACCGAGATGCCTGAAGAAAAACTTAACACACAAAAATAAATCACTTTCAATATACAATCACTTGACATTTGCAACCAACATTTGCCTCTTTGTCCTGTTGCCTTGATTATAAAAAATAAGAAAATAACTTTAACACCAGAACCAGAAGAAATGTCCCTTTTTTCTATCCCTCACTTATCACTTCATCTTGCTCCGTTCGAGGCCGTGCTACGGAGGGTGTAATCCTCTTGTTGCTGAGCAAGTATTTGAATTTCTGCTTACCCCCAGAGCAACCGACCTCTTTGACACCAGCGAAGGTATGCCCATGCATACACTTACCTACAAAACCTCGTCTTCCTACCATTAAAATAATAAAGAGGCACTTGAAGCCTCCATCGACTGGAGTTGAATTCTAAAGGAGGCAGGCTCAAGGTTTTGCTGTCGTTTGAAGAAGTCTGTATGAAGAGTTTTCAGGTGTAAATGCTGTTTAAACTGTGCAAAGATAAGAGAACAAACACAACTTGTTTGCCGTGTTTACAACAGAAACTTGACATTGCCCCCGTTTGTGGTTTTTAGAGACACTTTCCTTTATATGATTTTAAAAAAAAACATGTTGATAAGGTTAGATGGGTTACACAGCCTCATAAAGAATGCAAAGACCATCTAGCTTTCAAACTCTGTTTAACAGCATTCACGTAACCCATAATTGCTACACTACATAACAAAAATCAAAGCAAACAACTTCACAAATTGACATTAGATAACGTTGTTGTTGCTGAAATGTGACGGAAGTCACGAACTGCAGCGAGTGTCCAGAAAGCACTGCAGTGCATCAGAAGAGCACATCAAAAGCAGGGCGACCACACACTGTGACTCAGACAGCAG
The DNA here is from genome assembly GCA_900302685.1 of Spondyliosoma cantharus. Taxonomy (NCBI): domain Eukaryota; kingdom Metazoa; phylum Chordata; class Actinopteri; order Spariformes; family Sparidae; genus Spondyliosoma; species Spondyliosoma cantharus. Next base: position 33,172 of record OMLP01032522.1, on the reverse strand, counting down.
GGTTCATACACAGATTAGACAAACTATGCAGACGGCCGCATCAGTTACAGCCAGTCAGCTATCCATTCACAGGCTGTCTTCACTGATGACCAGATTACCGCGAGCAGGACACTGTGAAAGGCACAGGGGCGGCTTACTGAAGGTCAGAGCTGAGAAATGCTGATACCAAGACGGGGTAAAAAGGACCGGACACTGTGATTCGCAGATCACATTTCTTTGGTCAAAATCACAGCCATGTCAGGTGGATCGGCCGATTGCTGAGACGAAATTACACAGAAGAACACGAACGTTAAAGTGATGTCGACTTAGTAAGACAACGGATCAGTATGGAGTGTTTGTCAGTCCCTTTTCCACTTAAATCGGCCACATATACACGGATTTAAATGCAGAGATTTACGTGGGCAGTAAGATGTGGTGCCTAAAGACAACGAATGCAAATAAAATGTATGACCTTTAAAGATATGTTTCGAGACCTGTTTCAAATGTTAAAGCCCTCCTCCGGTCAAAAATGTGTACGATGCTTGTGCAAAGTTTGACACTAGAAGGCGGTTTTCCCTTTTATCGCTGGAAGTGCAGATTTTTTCTGATGACTGAAAATCGGGTTTCTCTATGAGCATGATTTATGACATCATAAATAGTTTGGAAGCTAATTCTGGTCCAGTATTCAGCAATTTGAAGCCTCTAGTGTGCACGTACACTGAGAATAGACTTAACAGTGAAGTAAAAGGTGACATCTTGTGTCCAGCAGTTTAACTCACTGTCACGGGAGGGTTTCTCAAAGAGAAGTGCTTAATTTTTGGAAGAACAAAGTGCAGATTTAGTGTTAGAGATGAGTAATAATCAAAAGGTTTAGTTGAACCTCAAGACACCATTATTGGTGGTTTATGGAGTTTCAGGTCTATTTAATGTGTCCAACCGTGTTGAATTACGTAGCAGAATGTGTGCGCCATGCAGCACAACCACGGTGAATATTCAACTGGATGAGTAATGTAAGTGTTTGTATGGCTGAAAGATGACGTGTTTAAGTGGTTTCATTTTGCTTCACACCTCCTTTTGAAAGACAATGTTTAGGAGCTGTGACACTTCCCTGAGGGAAGAGAATCTTTTCTCAGCCCATGCAGTATCTAACAGCGTGGGAAATGTCAGTGCCTTCAGGCAGCTCTGTGGCAGGTGGAAGCACATCGCTATCCAGTATGTAAAGCACAAACACTACGCACCCGGAGCTTGAACTCAAGCGGTATTCAGATCAGGTTTAAGTTCACCGATCACATGTGATGCCCAAATGCAAAGACTGCACGCTTATTAATGATTATGGAAAGCTATATAAGAAGGTTATCGCATATATTTTTGACCACATTATAATGAAAAAGCCCTAGTTCAATCAAAAGAGAGAAGATTTGGATGCCATAGTTATGAGCCTGCACTGAAATCGAAGGTAAACAGAACTCTTTGGCCGATCTGGGTGCTTGTGAAGCTTGCTGACTGGATCTGTGTGCTCCCTGGAATGGGACCGCTTCTCAGAATAGCCAATGGCAGATGCCTTCCTCCCCTCTGTGTTATTTGGAGCCCAAGGGCAATGGAATCCAACCTCCTGCAGTGTAGTGTGGTCCTTACTTCAGGACAGAGAGAAGGGCTCAAAGTCCGGTGGACGAAATCAGCCGTCTTTCAATCATTGACTCAGGCAGACAAGCAGTCCGTTTCACAAATGTGGTCAAAAGCACCAGAGCGATATCACTGGATCAATCTTTGTTGCGAGCAATGGAGACTAACTGACTTAAAACATGAACATACCCCTGCAACTGCTCCAACTATCACAAATCATCAGTAACAAAACGAGGGCTGCAGACAAGTAATTAAATGTGAAGAAAATACACCATTAATCATAGTTAAGGCCGTGCAATATGGGGATATATATCCTGTGATGATGGAAACATGTCTACCATTTATGTTGCAAATCACAGGCAGCAAATTTGTATGAAGGCGAAACAAACAAACATTTAGGAGAGTGAACGTGATTCTGAGCAAACAGGAAAAGGACTCCAATCAGCCATAACAAAACAAGGAGCTTGTACCTAAAAGAGGTGCTACTTTTGTCAAGATTTGGCTATGAAAAGTCTCGCACTTTAAAACTTTTTCTAAATTTGAAATGTAATATTTAGGGTTTTTTTTCCATATATCACAATAGGTGTTTTTTTTGGATATGAAATAATCTAAATGTGAGAGTGTGGTCATATTTCACAGCCCTACTCATAGTTTCCTAAAAAAAAAAAAAAAAAAATGTGATGTCCTCAAATTCTTTTGTCGAAATCTCAAAGACGTTCAGTTCGATGTCCCATAAAACAAATAAAATTCAAATCCTTAAAACTGAGAGGCTGGTTGGCATTTTTATTAGAATTATAATTTTATTGATATGATATGAACTGCTCTGACTGCATTTACATTTTAATTGTAATTTTCCACAGTGTTATTTCTCACCTGGCTGGCCCTCTGTCTGGAACCTGTGACAGAGTAGTTGCACTTAGTATTGAAGGCTTTTCTGTTACGTTAGCAATTCTATCTTTGCACTGAAGTTCTAATCTAAAAGTTCTTGTGAGATTATTTTGTGTGTCTTCCACATGGCTTTCTTACCACAGCAGTCTGATTTTCTATGTTTTCAGGGATAATGCAATAACACCAAATTGGTATATTAACTCTGAAATTCCTCATTTACACATTGAAATGACACAAACTGTCAAACACTTAAAAAGTAACAAGCCAATTTGGGAAAATGACTTTGGCATCCCTGCAGTGTGTTACAGTGCATTGCATCAGTAATGGAGGAAGAAAAACTTCAAAAGATTAATTAATTAAGCCTCTTCTCGTGTCAGACACAATATTCTACGTTATCTAGAAACGGGGGAGATAAATGGCTAAAAGGCCTGAGTGATGGCGTGTGTGAAGCAGTGCGATACTGTCAGCGGAGCTACAACAGTTATCTACAGAGACCGACATCAGAAAATGGCAGCTGCTCCTCGAGGGCAGCAAGTATATCTGAAGTGAAACGCCGACTGCTGCTGAACAATGTCAGGTAGGAGCAGCAGCATTTATGTAGCTAAATAAATGTACTCCACATATAATGAAGTGCTTAGTAAAGTGCACATAAAAAATGTGCATTGCTGATGTTGTTAAGAGACTTTTAGTGGTATATTTAGGTGCTAGTTGGCTTACACAGCTGTAGTTTTCTTGCTGTTCTTGTCGTGGCCTTTTTTATTTAAAACACAGAGGAGTTCCTTTTGTCCACGATAACTGAAATTTGTGTTTTTTTTAATGAAATTGTTTTTTCCGCCTGTAATGATTTCATCTTACTCACTTTACTGATAAGGCAACACTTGATATTTAGTTTGGCAAGCTGCTCAATTTGAACTGTAACTCAAATTGCAATATTTACAAACGGGCACACATGATCGCAAAATATTGACGACAGGTTGCATTTTTTGCGGGACAACTAAAAGTGAGGCAAAAGCGAAAGGGCCGCATAGACAGGGCAATGACAGCGATTCTAAAATTAACTACACTGACTTAAGTTGAGGTGAATTCAAGGTTTCTGTGATGGAAAACAGTTGGTTTTGAAATATGAACAGTAAAGACAAATAACACTTGAGCGCTGTAAGATCGTCTGACTTGGTAGTAGCAGGATAAGGAGCCGTATCATGTCACCCTGGTTGTCACGTAACGGACAGGGACAGACAACTCAAATTGAAAGTGAATACGAATGTCCTCCGTGTATCCGGGCATATGTTCTCAAAAATAGATGGCAAAAAAACAGATATTCAAATAGTGAAAGGTGCCCTCTTGAGGTATCTATATATGTGCCATTATGATAACATGATTCATGATTAACTAAAAAGAAATGCACGATAACAGATTAGTTAACCGATAAACGGTACCTGAATCAACCAGTTGACAGTAGAAACAGTAGATGTCAGAGCTTTCAATACTAAGACAAAACCACACGATACAACTAGACTGAGTTATTAGGGTTGAAAGCATACATACATTTCTTATTTTTTCAATTTTCTGCCTTTTCTGTTTTTTATGACTGCATACGTGTTGTGATTGTTGTATTATGCATTTTATTCCTTACAGTCAAGGACAAGGACTGAATTAGTCATAGATATGATCCCTATATACATCGGGTGGTTTGCATTTTTATTTTTATTTAGATGTAACGATGCTCACAATGACAGAGTCTCTGTCAAATACACTAATACAATTGAATAAAAACAGTAGCGACATGCAAAAAGAGTCCCTTGGTTTATTGCGTGTCTCAGGGCCACCAGTTTAACTACAGTTCACAGTCTTAAACTAATTAAGTTAATAAATCATAAACCAAAAAAAACCAAAACTATATGTGTGGCTCTAATTAACGCATTGATAGATATAACAACAGGAAACTCTGAGGCGCTTGTCAAACTCGCTAAAGAGAGCTGCAACACACCCGCAACACCTGCTCGAACAGCAAATGCATCTTGCTGATAGCTGTTGATACAGACATAGCTGCTATGGGCAGGTCCAGATCGCCTTACTCAACAGGCCTGCAGAGCAGGGTGTGGTCGGTGAGAAAAGCAATACGGCAACTAAAGTTTCCTGCTGTTAATGTTCTATATCTTGATCTGCTATCTCCTGTAGCAGCTGGATGCCCAATCTGGCTCCCGGAAATACAGTAGCTTCTCTGGGGCACGTTTTAATTGGAAACTGAAGCCAGGACTATTTTTATCAGTACAGTATGGAGAAGTTGTAGAGTTTAAGTTCAAGTCTGTCAAGAGACGTTATAGATACAAGAGGAAACACTGCCTCGTAGGAAGCTCCCGTGTTCGCCTCCAAATGAAATGAAAGAGAAAATGAGGAAATAATAAAGCAAACAAGTTCTGACCAACATAATTATGTGTTTACAGTTTGTTCTTTCTGAAGAGATAGTTTCAGGCAACTTAAGTTGTACCATACCGCAGAGACCCTGGGAAATCCCAGCGATGCCATTCACTGGAGACAGCTGCCACATGCACAGCAGAGCCCACGTTGCTTACTGCGCAGCATGGACCTACAAACCCATGAACTGGCAGTGTGGGACCTTCCATTTAGTTCATCCAGCAAAATGTACTTAGCAATCAACCGCAGAGCTCAAATTTTTCTTCAGTCTCGAGTTTCTTTAGTTGACTTTCTATATAATTAAAGCAAATATTCAAAAGTAAAAGCATTGCCAAGCACAAACACAGATGTCTTCGTCTTTCCAGGCAAACAGAATCCAAGACTTTCATGTGGTGGTGCCACTGTCATACAGATGGCAGAGTTTAACACCATAACTCAAGGACTCGCATAATCCCAACTGTGCTTTGTCCCTTGTTTAACAGTCAAACCAATTTTCATACTGCCGGAGACAGAAGATGAAACCCGTCTCCTTACAACTGCTCCCAAGAACACTATTTGTCAAGTATGTTAACCTTAACAGGAGTGGAACGCATAATTAAAGATTTAATTAGGTTCATGAAAAATGAGTCAGAGCCTCAGTTGCCATCTGTACCTCACACCAATAAAGAAGGCTAAGAGTCTACAGCCGTGTTTGAGACTCATTTTTAGTTCAGGAATTTTTTCATCAAGCGCAGAGTAAAGGTATGACTGCAAGTAGGGCCGTGCTGCAGTTTGAAGCTTTGAAGATTCAGTCATGATGTTGACATTCGAATCCTCAATCAACATTCTGCACAGTCTTTTTTACGTGCATCCCGAACGCTATTTCTGTAAGGTGGCCGGCTAGAATTCACTAATGTTATTTATATTATACAATTTGTAGAATTAGATACCAGTGGTGGCAGCGCAATATTGCTTCCAAAGTGTGTGATCCAAACATTTCCCATTACTCCAGAGCCATGTAAAGTCCAAAAGTCAAAATTTAGTTCGATGGTATCATTTACAAAATTCACAATGTTTTAACACAGTGAACAGCCTACAAATATTGATTGAATATTTCACTAAGGTCAAAAAAAAGCACAGCTGTATTAAGGGAGCCATGCAGCATGAATTCCATTTATTGATTTGCTTCTCGCTCGAACATTATCGTAACTTACATCAAAAAGTTATATTCAGTTAAAATAATTTAAGAAAGTTGATTTAAAAAAATAAACAATTAAATGGGAATGTATTCGCCTGTTGAATCGCTTTATTTGAATTGAGACTTTGTTAAAGGATTTGCTTTTAGGGTGATGAGGTCATAAAATAGGATGGCAGACAATGAAAGCTCCATTCAGAAAACCTCAATAGAAGCTTTGAATATAAAAAAGGTACAGCTCTAACTGCATCATATAAAATTATAGGGGCTTTGTGAAGAGATGTAATTAGGGATGATGCATAACATCTTATTGTCAGCGGAGGTGTCTCGCTCTTTTTCTCCCTTTTTGTTATTTTACAAATCAGTGCAGCCTCGCCTTGCAACAAAGATCTGATTGGATACGTTTTAACCCTGTGGCTGGGTGAACTAAAGAAACCTCCTGCTGCTGTCTGTCTCAGCTTATCCTTTGAAACTACTGTTTAAACTCCTGCATAAACATCCCTAATTAAAAAGAGATCACCATAATAGACCCTTTGTTAGCTACCTTTCATGTGAGAGAAAACCAAGAAATGAAAACGGACAAGCCGACACTCCCCAGTCAACTGCGACATCTACTCTTCTATTTCAGTCCTTCCCCGGTATTTCTCAACGTTGCTCCTCGCTGGCTCATCTATCTCCATTTTTTCTATCAAATTGGAGGTTGATGTTTTCTTCTATCAAATTGAAGGTTGATGTTTTTTTCTATCAAATTGGAGGTTGATGTTTTGAACTTGCTATCTTTACATCTCTGGTGACATGAAGGAATCACTGCCATGTATTCCTAATGCAGCCGTACAACAACAGATGGTGATCCCTTCACCAAGATGTTCTCAGCTTAATATTCAAACTTGTTCAAAATGACTTGTGACTAACAAAATTTAAGAGGCATTGTGATTATATGTACAAGTATACAATCGTTACTAATAGCTGGGTTGGGGGGGGCCTGATGAAATACCTGTAGGAAAAACATTGAGCTTGCGATAGAAAGGTCGGATGAGTATCTCAACACTGAGTAAACTAACTGGGATCTTTAAATGGAAACAGCCATATAATGTTGCGTCTCATCCAGCGGTCCTGTATTTCCGATCACATGTATTGTTACATTGATTAATATAATGCAAGACAGCTAAAAAAGTTTGTTCTCACCTTTAAATGACATTTTAATGAATCAAAGCAAAAATCAACATCAGTGAATTATTGACCATGTGGATTTTTTGTACGTGAAAAAAATTACTTTTTATAATCTGATTTGCAGAAAGTATTGAGTAACAAATGCGCTACAGGTAATATGAAATTCTCAAATGAGAGCATAAACATATGATTTGTATAAATCTGGCATTTGTGAATTTATTGGTCAATCTTTTTAATTTCAGTTTTGCAAGATTTTAATTATATATAATAAATATAATTTTCATCAGATAAAAAGGTCAAGGCTGAACTACTTTGTGAACGTGTTGTTACTGGCTTTAATCTCTTGATATTTGAGGATTAGACTGTCAGAGACAGAACTTGGAGAGACGATCGAGATCCAACCATCTAGAGGGCTTCAGTC
>OMLP01032522.1:9826-25482 GCA_900302685.1 Spondyliosoma cantharus | reverse complement strand
AAACAGCCGTGGGTTCACTTGATAAGCATCTCACTTGACATGTTTTTTTGAATTTATTTAATTAGTTTACAAGTCACGCTGCATATAATGCTGAATTAATTCAGCAGGGAGGTCAAAGGAGACTTTTAATGCAAGTAGTGTTACTGTCACAGCTCTTATCAGGCGACGTAAATTGCTGCCAAAGAGGAAGAAATTACTGTCATAGCGAGAGTGGAGTGCTGATGTTTTGGAACAGCTTCAAAGTGTTCAGACACAGAGGAATTGCCAGTTCTAATGCAAACATGCTTTTCAATTAATAAAATAAACTGCAAAGTAGACATTCGTTATTGGAAGCATGAACAATTGACTTGGGCTCAATCATCACTCATCATAAGCTGAACAGTTAGAACTCTGTATATATCGCTGATGGATATACTGTAGGCTAATTTGTTCATTTGTGTTAACAGTTGATATAAAGTTTATATATAAAACCCTATAACACCATGTTTAATAAATCATAATAATCCAAAACAGTTTTTTGTGATAGTTATTCTATAAACAGACGTTGAATAATTAATGCATCTACATCCAAAAAAAAAAAAAAACTAAAAATAGGCCCATTGGTAACGGCCTTTTTAAGGTTATATGTCGGTGTCCGTCGTCCGCCATGGGTGGAGCCGCGGAAAGCGAACTTTGTATCGACAGCAAGAGCGTATGGAAACAACTTATGAAGTTGAATGCGACAAAAGGACTTGCATAATCACACCTCTCCCAACGTTCTTACCAATACAACTCAAGCGATATGAAAAGTCTAAAAGGTATTTCAGTTCAAACATGTCATGAAAGGAAGTTATGCTTCTATGGGTGGGGTAACTTTAAGTTAAGTGATGTATAAATTCATCAAAATTTAATAAGTCAGCTTCGATAGTCATTTTACATTGGGATAAACCAGCAGTTCCAGAACGTAATAACAACATGGGAGAAAGCAGGTGACAGTGTAGGATGACCTTTGACATTTTTGGGTTCTGTGGCTCAACAACACCCAAAACATTTACATAATACTCACCCGTCTGCGACAGAAGGGCAAATTCTGAGCAATGATGTTGATGCTAAATATCTTGAGCACTTTCTGAGGGGGTAACGGTTCCTTAGCAACTTTCTTGGGGTCTGCCACGTCAAGTGGCTGACTCTCCAGCGGGACGCGCAAAGTCTTCTCTTTCCCACAGGCAACATTTGGCATCTTTCTCCGAGCACCAGACGACGAGAAACGGGGAATGGGGCAATGCCGCAGCATTGCAAAAAAGGCTGTCTACTGGATCATATCCCAGAAGGAGACTGGAACGCTGGCCGACTATTGTCGCACTCAGATAACGCTTCCTTGACAAATGTTGTATCTTCCTGGCACGGACGTATCGATACTGCACTTGCTGAGCCTCTGCACCTACCTACTCAAAACTCATCTCCCTGCTGACTGGCACCCTTTAAAATATCTCTGGGGTGTGAGGTCACTGTTGCGCCCAAGCCAGGCGGAGCAGCTGCTGAAAAGAGGATGGACCAACTCAGCCTCTCCCCCCCCTCAGACAGGCACTGTGGAATCTGCTCTCATGACCCCTCGATGGTGGAATGTGTACCAGCAGTCGTCCGACGCAGTACACATGTCCAGGGAACTTCCTCATTGTGGTCATTCTCTGACCCCCCTCTGGTCCTCCCAACTTAGTGGCCTACATCATCACTGGGCCCAGTTAACTTAACCCCATGAAAACTGTCAGCAGACTACAAATAAACAGACCACTATAAGTACTGAACAAGGATATGTCACACGCTAACCTTTTCTGACTCTTCCACGAACCAAGGTGTTCAGAAATGTCAGTAACTCTATGTCAGCAAAGAAGCTGAGGATATTTCAGGAGAGGACCAGAGAGTACTTCAACGTTAGTATGTGTGACACATACACTCAAACGAGGATTCACTTGACCAAGTGTCAAGAGGGAGAGACTTTTAAGTCTATGAAGGTGTCTTCACATGGAGCTACAAAGAGAGGCGGCAGGAGGATGTCGATCTTTTTCAACTGAACTTTTTCTGCACAACAAGGCACTACTCTCAGAGGTGTGAAGGGAAAGGGGTGCGTAGGCGCGACAAGTAGTACAACAGCAGGGAGTTGAGAGGCTCTAAATGACGTTTATGCTCAATTTCACAGATAATTAATATGCAGGAGAAAAAAGCTGACAATCAGTTCTGAATGTGTGTAAATCTACGGATTGAGGGAGAGGCAAGAGACAACCTTCCCTGTGCGCATTTAAATGTCGGAACACATGGTAACAGAATCACCAGGGCTTAACCTCTCTTCTATTCTCACATCCACCATTGTTTGAGGAGGATTACATCGGCAGAACGTCTATCAGAGCAGACTGAGGGCCCTGACACACCAGGCCGGTTGGACGCCATTGAGCGTTTGTGGCTGACCAACACCCCATAGTTTTTACAGTATGTTCAGCACAATTGGAGCAAGTTGGCGCCTTATCGGCAGCTGTCCAGCCAACTGACCATGTTGAAAGAGAGCAAAAGAGAGCCGTCTCACTGAACATACAGCCTACGAGAATTTCACCCACTCAGGGCAGTTTTTCCTTATCTTTTTTTTGCCCTTCTTTATATGTTCAGAATGTATAAAGAAAATTTACTTTTTCTTTAAATATTTAAAGAAATTTAATTTTTATTTAATTTAATTTAAAGGGATTTTAGAGGATCTATCGGTAGAAATGGAATATCATTGGGGTTGGGCTGATGGACGATGCCATAGTCTGTTGCTGATGGCTGACAGTGATCAGCCTTTTAACATCGTAACATTGTGATTTAACAGGCACCCCACCAGAGCACAAAAAAGCAGTGTGTCCCTTCAGAGTTGTCGTAAGGCAGGAGATATTGGAATTTGTAACATGTGGGAGAGAAAATGGAAGGAAGTCAGTTGCTTCTCAATGCACAGCATAACGTCTCTGTGTCCCATTTATCTTTTGGACGAGGTGCATTTCCTTGGTTGTAATCTGCAATAAAATCTATATAGATGTTTCTGGAGCTTACACAATGGTACTTTAATGAGACTAAAGAGATTCATGGTGATGAATAAGCAGCGTCTTTGACTGAGGTTTTTTTGGATTCTAAGAACATACAGCGACAATCTGTTTCCTTTCAACAAAACTGCCTCGCAATCGTTCCAGAGAAAGAATGTGATGTCACGGCTCTGGTGAATCAAAATGACACTAGTTTGTAGTCCGGTAGTGTGATATGAAAGTTAGCATGGTGATAAAACACACTAGAAGAATTGAAGAAAGTTGAACAAACTTGTAAGTCCGTCACAGGCGGCTGGAAATGGAACCGAAATAAGAAATGCATGCTTGAATTTGGCCATTGTTCAGGCTTCAATACAAGTGAATTGGAGACGGAGCGACTATTCCCAGGACGTAAATGTAATGTGACGGTAACTTAACACGGGGCAGAATCTGCATGCAGTCAGCGGCGAGCTTACCATCAGCTTCAGCATTTGCAGAGTGTTCAAGTGTGCAACTTCATCTTAAAACAATATCAGTGGATCAGTTGGCCTTTGCTGGCACCAAGTCTTTAGGTCTAGCTTTATGTCAGGGCCCTAACACACCTCTGTCCTCAGTTACAATGAAGAGAAAGCTATGTCTTCCAAATATACAACAACAAAGACTGAAAGAAATAGCAAAAGTTACTCATTTTCTCTTTCCCTTTCAGTTTACAAACCATGATTGACAATGAGGCGACTGTAAATAGCCGCTTGTTTCTGACATGCCCCGGGCCTTCTAGAGGTTACTTGAGCTTTTGGACTAATCTTAGGCCATAAAGTTATGTGACAGGCACACTGCTCTCCAGTCTGCTACAACATGACCAGCCCAAAGTAACTTGTTAAATAGCAAGCCATGCAAGCATATTTACCCTATGCAATACTTGTAGCCAAGGCTTAAACAATATCTGTTATGCCTTTTTCCATCAAAATGGTTCAGGGAGTTATCCTCTCGTGAGTAAAGTTCCTTTAATTCTTGAAATGGTTCCGAAAATCAGGCATTCTAACTTTGTGCAGTTGAAAAGTGGCTTGTGTTGTGTCTTCCTGTGGAAAGACTGAAACTGTGTCATAAGCATATTCAGCGACCTGGTCCATGGAGCTAAACAAGCAGAGAAACACGCAGCCCCATTGGGTTTTACGATAATCATACTACCCAAACACAGGGAAGCAATGCCATACATAACACCAATGACTGCGAACTATTCTAATAACTTGCACAAAGTCTTTGTGGTCACGACATAATTGATGTAAAATCTGATAATTGGCTCATGAAGTGCGCTAATGAAGCCATTGCTAGAGCAAATGTTTGTCTGCTTTCTTTAAACACTGTATCCCAGTTTTTCTGCCAGGTCACTGAGCTTGCATTCCCTGATAAGACATCCCAAGACCACTGGAGAGCCAGAGGTCAAGAATGTTACCTCAGTAACTCAGTACACGAACAAATCAATCCATACTTTTCACAGCAACTGAGATGACATGGTATGACTGCACATGTAGGCCTTGAGAAAGAGGGGACACTACAGGTTTTGCCCATGTGGCACAAAGTTCATAATGTAGAATCAGGCCATCCCACTCTCATGTGCTGGTGGACCAGGCATAAACTCAAAACATGGGCAGGCACCATTTCTCTCCAATTAAATGAAAATGGTCAAAATCCATGTAGATGAAAATGAAATGGTTGTGTTCAGAATCCTGGAATATCTAGCAAATGTTTGTTGTTCGAGCAGTGCTTCACTTGGGCTATAAAACAGGCAAAACAAAGAACGTTTCTAGTTTTTACAGCTGCATATGAGATGCCCTGAAACTCTTCCATTTTATTCCTGCTGGTTCAGTGCTGCCAGTTTCACTCATACCCTCTCTCACTGCAGCTCTTGAGAGCGTGAGGTGACTTTTTGAATAGAGGATCTTTTTATAGACTCGCTAAGATGAAATGTCATAAATAAAATATATTCCTACTGCACCCTAATGACAGTCAAGAGTTCAGCCTTTTAATTTAGCTAAGGGATAATACCATTGAGGTGGGTGTTCTGCAATTATAATGGTGGATGCAGTGAACCCCGTAATACTTGGAAGAAAAAAGGCTGGACGAGCCCCAAGCTTGTTATGGCCAACTCTGAGACCGCAACAATTGAGATAGAACATGCAAGGGATTAACTATATAAAAGGAATTATATTCAACAAAGATACATTTTTGTAATAACAAATGTAAAAAAAAAATCAATTAAAAAAAGTAGTTTATACCAAATTAATCTGGCAGGAGAGCTGCCGAGTTAATTTATGCCAGCTAAACTATTACTCCAAAGTAATATGAAGTGGTGCCAGGGGAAGAGGGAGCCAACAGACTAACAGGGTGGGGCAGGTTTTTATGCAACTTGGAGGCAGAAGCCAACTATCTCCAAATCCTAGATGACCTCCTGCTCCACTTAGCAAAGGAAATGGCAACACTGAAATGCACAACACAGACCCCCCTGGCGCTGTCACAATATCCATGTGGTACTTAACAGTAAAGTGCCGTTTTTTGGTGCAAAAATTGTGGTTTTAAAAAAAATAAAAATAAAAATCCACCCCCATACTGTCTCCACATCAGCAAGCAATGATACTACAACCTCTGCCAAACCTCAGATGTATTGCTGGAAAAAAAAACAAACATGAACTTGTTCACTTGCTGTCACGCACTGCTGGAGTGCCCATGTGAGACAGGCAACAGCTGGTTACTGGGAGTCCTGCACTCACAACCTGTGGCTCATGGACTTTCAGGCCACTGCCTCCCTCTGGTGTCAAAGACCGGGACAACATCCCCTTTTACAATAACAGCCTATCAAAGGCAGGTTTTTACAAGACATTTCAAGCATCTATTGTGCAAACGACATAATCCCTAAATTCAATTAAGTGACCATATTGGTTAAGTATGTAATGCAAATTAGAGCTGCACAACGCAATGAACCCAATCACAATTTTAGCATTGACAATCAAACTTGTTATGCTTCTTAACAAGCATTAACCAGGCTCTGCTTCCAGGCATGATTACCAATGGAGACAACACATTTGTTACTGCACAGACAACCTACATCTATAATGTAACTGTATGATCTAGGGCAGGGTAAATCCTTTGGTCCGTGTTTCTTTGTCGCTACCTTCTAAAGCGGTAAAAGCTGCTGACAAAAAACACGCTGAGTTTGCGAGAGCGGTGGGCAGACACACGTGTAACAACAGAGGAGCCCTCTCTTTGAACACGCATGTAGATCCTCACTAATATGGAAACTTTAGTTTGTTTTGAAAGTATTTTCTGAGTATAGTCAATCCAAGGCATCAATTGACATCAATGAGCACCACACTAGGATTTAAATAAAAAGACTGCTTTAAAAAAAAAAAGCCCCTTTAAAAGCACCCAGGCAGCAGGTTTAACAATATTGCTTTTGTGTCACATGACTAGACAACCTATGAAATAAAAGTGCATTTTTGCGGCACTAGTGACTTCTGCTGGTGCGTTGGGGGACATACACACACTGGGCTAGTATCTGTGAGATATAATATGCAACATTTCTGCTTTAAAATGTCCAAAAACGATTTGACCTTTGTAACACATCCTGTTGAGTTGTGTACTTACCTTTATGATGAATGTTCAAACCCAGAAAAATCCACATTTTCTTCTCAAACTAATGATGCATTTTATCTCGTCACATGTCACCCAAATTCTGGGATGGAGATTGATGAAGGAAGTCGCCAAACGTGAATAAAGCGAGTCATGTGGATATATTTCCATCTGCAATGACGGTGGTTTAACAATTACAACAGTATTGACAGTATTGTCTGATCATTTTCATCAAGATCGATGCATAACTCCAAGAGAAATTAACCAAAGATTTGAAAAACGCCTCTCGCACACAATTAAGGAAAGTGAGAAAAAATTCCTGGATCCATGCCTTTATCAAGATCCACACAAAAAGTTATTGGGATCTAATCCGGGCCGAGACACTTCCTCAATCCAAATTTTGTGTAATTCTGCTGACAAACCAACCAACAAATGAACATGGTTGAAAACTTAACCTCCTTGGCAGAGGTAATAAGCCCGGCAATGTATTGCATTAGTGGGATTTTTTTTGGTTGTGAGTGATTTAATCACTCTTTATAATGTCATATAAACTTAACTTTGTTAACCAAAACAATTGAACAATTGTTGGACATCATTTTGCAGCTTTAACAAAATTACAGAAAAGACAAATCAACAGGCTTGTGGATGTGTACGAGTACAAGGGCTTGAGTGAGGAATTATTGGTGAGGGATTAAAGATACTGTCGCCAATGTATATTGGTAGTGACGCAAGCTAGTTCCTTTCATGTGGGCGGATGCGAACACTGGTCCTTTGTGGCTCATCTCTGCCTGTGTGACAAGGCCAGTGTGTGGGAGACACCACCTACAATAAAGCAGGCTGCCTTTGCTCAGGCAAAAAAAACATTTAATTAGTGGCAGTGAATGGAAGAAAAGTGGAGAGCTGAATGTAATGTCCAAGTTTGCTAAAGTAAAGACAGACAAGCTGCTCTTTCTTATCTCAAAACGGTGATACACATACCAAACAACCTGCAGTGCAGTATACATCACTGTCGAGGTGGAGTTCAGAGGACGTATTTCTCAATGCCATGAAGATTTCTGTTCCTATGGCTGCAGCGACAGAGATGCCAGAACAAATAAAAAATATTACTTCAACCTTGTAGGAGTCACTGAGTAAGCAGCTGCCCGCATCGTTTGTAATCACCACTGTTCACAAAGTAAAAGCCACTTTCATGTGGGCTATGAAAATCTGATAAGACTTTACAAAAAGAAGGAGAAGAAGCAAGGACATCTGAGCAGCTACGGGTGACAAAAAAAGACCGGAGCTGAATAGATACTTTCACACCAGTCGACGGTGCTCAGATGTACGTAAACATCTTTTTATTAATCTACCCAGATGGCTGACGTGTGAGGCTGATGAGGTACAGCCACTCATTTTTTAGTCAAAACAAAATGTACTTAACATATCAGACACCCACCTCACAATATTAATATACTTCCTTTAATCCAGATAACTTAATGATTTATTCAGTCCATGTAACGCTATCAATGCACTCTGCCACACATTGTGGCCTATCATTTTGCCTAGTCATAGATCCATTTGCCATGTCACATCTCTGGTGAGTCATTATAAGACATGTAATCCTGTAATAGATCCCATACTGCCTTAGTCATGAGTCATGAGTGATATGTTAAAAGTCATTCTAAGATGGACAGGCAGCAGCGCCCTGTAGGGAGCCTAAAATGGGCATGATACTTTTCTGTCTATTCTTATCACATAAAAGAAACAAATATATGACAGCATATTATAATTTAATATGATATTAAGACTTGAATATTTGGTTATGGTTTTCAGACAAACCGAATTGCTGGTAAATTGGTGGTCCTTAATTTCAGATTTAAAGCACATTATATTTTTATGCTTGGATAGAATAATGCACGTTAAACATATCAACAACTGTCACTCCTGGTTGCACATTATTAATGCAGAGTTGTAAAATCAGAAATTTCTACAGCCCAACAAATTAGGAGTACCTCAAATGTTAGTTTCAAGGATTCCTGCTGTGTTGTCTCTGAGACTGAGCAGTATAAAGGGTTTCAATTCACAATTCCTGAGGGTTCTCTTGGAGCCATATCGTAATGTTCCATTTGATCATTTCAAACTTCAGATTCCGCGTTATATATAGGCATGGGACAATATAAATTTCATGTCACAATTATAATGTCTTCTATTCTCAAATCTCTTCAAATGAACACCAACATTGCACTAATACATACTGGAATCACTTTAACTTACTTTGAAATCTAGGCTCTAGGAATCTGGTGACAGCCATAGGCAATTCAAAATAAATCCAGATAGCGATATAGGAGTGTCAGTGAGCTTTGACACCTTTTTTCAAGTAATTCATGTAAAGATATTCACATTCATCTCGACTGACAATTATCCCAATAATGGAAATTCACCACGATCAACATGAATCTTTGATGGTCCGATCTCTACTTGTGAACACTTTAAATACACCAGACGTTGCTTTTCATTTTTAAAATCTAAAACAATGGAAGAATATGAGAGCTCGTTGTAACCTTTAACACTGACCTCAAACGACCTCTGACATTATTTTTCACCTGCTAATGTTACATAACCTGCCTTTCGAGGGACTAATGTACATGGCACAGTATGCAGATATTTACACCTGCTTCAGCCAAGTGGCTTCAAGCCACATATCAACTCAACACCATATATCCTGCCATTCAACACGTGAGAATGTCATGTGATGTACGCCCATTTTAGTAACATTAAATAGAAAAGGCATCCTTCAAAATGTTAAATTTGACAACTGAACTCGGGGATATCTTCTCACATTGAGCCTGCAGGGATGTTCGCAGCTTAAAAATTGATTCATGCAGATATTCAAGAATTTAGAAAGGTTAAATGATGAGGATAACCCCGAGTCTCAGCACGTTGGCACGGGGTCAAAAGACAACCAAGTGTTAAGTAAGAGGAGGAGATGAAGCCTACTTATTCTGAGCCTGGGAACACCATCTGTCCTAACTGGAGACATGCGAAAACGTGCACAACACTATCAAAATGTAAGTTCTTGGAGCTCCGCTTTTACTTTAAAACTTTACACCTTTAGTCACTGGTGTTTGTTCCCTCCTGCCACACACGTAGTGCATGAATAAATGACCTAACCCCACATGGACCGACACATGCTTGGCCCAAACATAGGTACCGATCCTCTACTACAACCCTGGAGCCCTTGGTCTGACACATGCACACTGCAGCTGTCAAAATGCACACGTCATACTTTGCAAGACTGCATGCAGACGATCCATGGGAACATACACGGGACCTTTAAATATGAAACTTATACAGAGGCAGTCAATACTCTACTACCACTACTACTGCAACTACACTAGGCACTTTGTGACCCTGTTTTGAAGGCATGAATAAAGTAAATTACGATTGACTAACTTAACAAACAGCACAGACTCATGTTTGAATTTCAAGGCCAATACTGATGGTTTCAAATTTTTCACTCAATCCACTTCATCAGCTCATAGGACTGATAGTTTTTGAATCTTAAATACATTCAGATTAATGAAATGACTGGTTTTGTCATTAATTTCTCAACATACTGATAATTTTCAAAGACAGCTATTTAGTTTTTATATGACCAAGGTCTATATTAGTCATTGTGGATTCTACATGGAGTCTCAACATTCACTCTACAATACATAACAATACAAATACAATACAATACTAAAGTGGATGTTGCTGTTCAGCAGGATGTCTTTTTTCATATGTCTAAGGCCATTCAGCTGTCTCTAAAGATGCAACAAGTAGCTGATTTAATCAATTGACAGAAAAAGAATCCTATTTTAATACTACTGAGCTCCGGTTCATTGGTGAGGATTGTCTAGGTCGTATATTTTGTAAACTAAATGTTGGTTGGACAAAACAAAACAACTAAAGATGTCACATCCTGGGTTGTGATGGGCATTTCTTTACCATTCTGGTTAATCGAGAAAATAAGCGTCATATAAATTGATAATCAAAATCATGATATGTTTCTGGCCTTCGCATCTCACTTCTCAACACTAAAGAACACTGGATTTGCAGCTATAGAGCTAAAGTTTTGGAACAATTACATTACCACTTCCAATTGATTTAACTGGTTTTCAAATGTAAACTGAGCTGGTCACTCCAACAACCTTTTAACTATTTTATTGTTAATTTTACTCCCTCTAGTAGTCTAGTGCACCATCTCTGTTTAGCTCTAACCTTTTAGATACTTACGATTTTCATTTTATTACTTGGCCTGATCAAATTTATTATCTGTTTTTACAAAACTTATTTTTTGAAAGGTGCTGTAAAAGCAGCCTCAAAAGTCTGTAAACACTGGAATCAGGGGACACTCCACAAAAAAAAAATAAAAAGCTTAAACCAATGTTTCCCAAAACACTGATTCATATTGACTTTTTTAGAGTTCTATGCTTGAATTCTTCGGCACAATCTGCTTTACAGTTTAAGTGGCGAGAATTTAGAATTTAAACAGAATAAACAGAATTTTGAATTTCATTGTTCCAAGTCAGATAAGCTGAGAAATGATTTACAAAAAGGTTTTAAATTTCTCACCTAAGCAGTCAATAAATGGCAATCTGCCCTTTCTAAAACTCTCCTCATTCCAAGAATACAAGATTCAAAGCCCAACAAATTGTGTACATTCAACATCAAAGCCAGCTGGCACGCTAAGGCGGCTAAGACCCTGACAAACCTATCTGACAGCTGTGTCAGATGGTGAGAGGTACACAGGAGCAAATGCAGACTAAATGCTATATTTAGGTCCAACATAAACAAGGGCAATATCTATATCAAAGGCTCAGGAAGACATGTCTCTAGATTGACCCCGCAGGTATGAAATAATCCAGGAAACAACTGTCCGTGTTACGAGACAAAATCCTTGTCAACAATGATTAAACTCCATTGCTGTGCAGCTTCCTTTTGTGTGAAGGGTGTGGAGGGAGCAGCATACTGGCAACGAGTCTGCTGGTGACAAATCTGTCACAGCTTTAGTCATTACTGTCTGTTGAGATGGGCGTATTATCCCTGGTGTCCTCTGTGTTGCCTCTGGTGCTTTAAGTAGCCTATAAACCAGTAGCATGTCTACATGGACAATATCTCTTCATTTATGAGCAATCAAAAAAAACAAAAAACACACCGATTCTACTCATCTGAAAAATGCCAAATAACAGATCTGATAATCAGCCAGGCAGATAATCGGTCCACTCCTAGCATACATTTACATACACTTTCTTTTTTTTTCTCTTTTATTAAGCACTATTTGGAGCATAAAATGGATATAATCAAGTAAAGTACAAGTACATCAACATTGTAAATTGTACTTCTCGTTAATGTACTTAGTTGCATTTTACCGCTGAAAGTAGTTTAATTGAAAAAGAACTACTGGTGGGAGGCTTTAATTCCTCAGAGATTCACACCACCATCTGCTGAAGTGATCCTGATACTCCAACAACTCACATGCGACAACAGGCTTTTATAAAGAATGGAATCTATTGGTCTATATATATATACACACACACACACACACACAGACATGACATTTCCATTACGAGTATCAATATTTGGTGATGTCAGCCCGTTGATTTATTGGTTATCTCTCGTCGAAATCTATGTCGGTGCATTGCTAACGCACTGCTATTGAGGGTATCATCCGTAGCTTTTAGAAACTCTGTTTCCTCCTTTTACATACCGGTGTTGTGAAGGCCACTGTGAAACACTCTCGACAAAACAGCCTCGCCCATCAGTCATCACTGAAACGAAACACCAGCACCAACATCCAAACAGTAGTGCTGTGCCACATCAGAGCCTTTTGAACCGTAGCACATTAATTCCGCTCCTGAGGAAAGATCTGACAGTCTGTCTCACGAGTCGTTTCAACATCAAGCGCTTCTTCGTCTCCAGCCTCGATGGTCACTCATCACGCCAGCGATCAATCAGCGAGGCATAAACGTGTGTGAAATTTTAACATTTTCCTAAAACAGGCTTCTGTACAATGAAGTATTTACGATGAGGCTGTTGAGCTATAATTACTTCATACCGTGCCGTCACTCCTTTGTCATAAACTGCATTACAAAATGCTCCTGGAGTGCAGCATGTGATCAAACTGATAAAACAAGACGCAAAGATAGACTATACCTGCTTACGTGTGACAGTGATCATCGTTAATCTGTTTTCTCATTTGCAGTTGCGCCCGCACACACACACACACACACACACACCATACTGAGGCTACTGAGAGGCTAAAATTTAATGATATCTATTTGTATAGAATGTCGTTTTGTATCTAAATAAAATATTCTCATACCAGTATTTTGCATTTCATTTTGATGAGCAGTATTTGCATCTGTAACAAGGTCATTTTTTATGCATTAGCGACCATCTCGTCATTATGGGTTTATACATTTCAAATCGTTAAATTCTTAATGGCATTTAATAATTAATCACCAACATACCTAGAGATAAAAAATTGTGCAATTCAGCATTAACCCATGAATCTCTCCCTATGTGACTTTTGGTGAAAGCAGAGTCATTTGCTTCACACCATCTATCCAGTCAAAATGTTCTGATATGTTCCAGCCTTCATCTTCGGTCCAGTGAATACAAAATACAATGCCAGTGTCTTCCAGTAGGTGTCAGCCTTTAACAGCTTCAGCGCTGCATGGTATCGACACTGTGTCTCTATAGTGCGTTGGCACTACATCCGTTTGAATCACAGTGGAAAGAATCAGTGTAACATGTAAAGATGTAAAGATGTATAGAGTAAAACATGTTGACATTTCTGTGCTTATTTCATGCACCGGGCTATATCGCTTTGCTACACAAGAGCAACATCTTACGTTCACTGCTAGTTTGGTCTCCAATATAAAGTTAATCAAAGTGTTGTTAATTAATGAGATACAAAAGCGTCAAACATTTTAGATGATTAAGGTGTATACACTTTGTCATATCATTGTGAAAAAGAGACATTTAAATTGTATGTACGTAACGTGTGATGCAGGAGTTTTCTACCAGGAAGTAATTGTAAACAAACGGTGTGATCGTTTGATAGTGGTGGTAGAGAGCACTACGTAACCTTCCACAAATCTTTCATTTGGGTTGAAATCTAGCAACATGCTATGAACCCTCAAGAGAACGTTTTCCCCCCCCCGAAAGAGACCGCTCCCAACAGGATAAACAGCTACATAAAAAGATAAAGGAATGACTTTGTATTGATTTGCTACTCTGTCACTTATCCTGTTTACAGGCATCCACAATTGAGGGAGGGTCAACATTCTCGCACTACTTCAACAAATCTTTCCCTGGTTTATTCTTGGATTTACCCACAATTTAAAAAAAAAAAGGTCTGTAGTAGCCAGTGACACAAGATTGGGAAAGAACTTGATCAGGATCAGGCTGAGACGGGAGCAATGGGAACGTGTGAATAAATAAATCAGGACTAGGTAAGAAGACTTTCCAAAGACTTAAACGCTTCTCAGTCCAGGCCCATATTTAATCATCAGTTATCTGTACTGACCTTATCCAAACACTGATTATGGCTTTAAAACATAATTTGTCATCCATCTACATTTTCTTTTTTTAAACATATAATGTGTAGATTAAACACCCTCATCCTTTGAGTGGAAAGATTTGGTTCACTGCATGACTGTGTAGTGCATATTTAACCCAAAAGAGGGAGCTGCTGTTTCAAGTATGAGAACACCGTTAAGTTGTGTTTACACAGCAGTGATGTGATAATAACAATAGCAACTGAAACTGCTGTGCCTGCTGCAGACGTACCCTAAAAGGGACAGTCCACCCAAATGACATGCTAATTGAACGCCAGCCATATACAGCCATGCCCCTGATTTATGTTTTATTTACCCAGGTTTTGAGGAATGGGTCTCTGAGATAACTGCCTTCTGTCTAATGCAGTGGGGGTGAATGGAATTCTGTTTGCGCTGCACATATTTCTGAAACTTAAAAAACAGCAAATCCTCTTTCAGAAGCTGTTCTGTTACATCTGGAAGCTGCACAGATCTCACTGCGCGCCGTCTACACAGGGACTATTTCTTCAGCAATGTACAGTTGTTCCAATGAAAGCTGTTCAACAAACATGTGTGCTTACCTTCTTGTTGGAAGAGCTTTGGTGTGTACAACCCGAGTCCAGGTTGTTATTGGGGGCAGACACATTGTTCCTGAGAGAGGGAGACCGCAGCCCTTCCTCTCCCTCTCCTTCCTCCTCCTCTTCCTCCTCCCTCCCACTCTCCGCCGAATGTTCAAAGTCATCGCTGTCTTGGTCCATCTCCTCCTCGTCCTCATCCTCCTCCTCTTCCTCCTCGCCCTCTTCCCTCTCCTCTTCCTCCCTCCCCGGCTCCTCCCCTCCCTCTGTCCTCTCCTCCGTGTCCTCCTCCTCTTGTTGACTGCTGCTGTTGTTGTTCTCCTCCTCTTCCTCCTCCTCCTCGTCCTCCTCGCCCAGCGGCTGGCCTCGCAGCCGCCTCTGCTCTGCCCCCCACATCCATCGGGCTCCTTTCTCACCTCCGTTCACTTCATTGGGAGGGCCCTCTTCGTCTTCTTCCACTTCCTCGTCTCCCCGAGGGCCGTTGCTGGCTCCTGACTCGCTTGCCGCCCAAGGTGGTTCTCTCTCGCCGTCAACCTGCGACGCCTCAGGCTGTGAAGAGCCACACAAATGAACACAATGCCTCAGAGGAAAGGTCTGAAGAAAAATTCAAAGTATTATTGCAGGCAAGTTCATGCTTGGCTACCACAGTGCAGGTTTAAAGTTCATTTCCAAGGATATTTGATTAGATTTGACCTATAAATGCTCAGTTTACACTTCAGTCATGTTTTGAAATCAGTTGGCCTTACCCTTTGCTGCAGCTGCCCTTCCTCCTCAACTACCCGGTTCATGTGCTCATCCTCATCACCCTCCTCTGCCGCCTGCTGAGGTGCCCGGGCGGTGGAGGAGGCGTTACCTCGCACTGCAGG
>OMLP01032501.1:73963-87242 GCA_900302685.1 Spondyliosoma cantharus | reverse complement strand
CTCTCACGTTTCCTCACGTCTCCGCCACTTTGATTTCAGTTTTTATTGTTGTCGGTGTGGAAACGTTGACACTAAAGTGCTTTGCTGTGACACCGGGATCTGAACAACATAAATGAAAGCAGCGGTATTAATAAACAGGGCTGACTCAAGTGTTTTTGTTGTGCCCAGGAGCAGAATATTCTTCAAGACATGACTGTGACAGACCATACAATTATTTCCAGATAACTTTCAGCATAACTATTTTTGTTAAAAGAAAAAAGACTTTGGCTTTAAGGTTCAAAAGGTACAGCGTTATTGATTAGTGCACTGTTTGAAGTTATTCTATGGTTTCATTATTGTCTGTTTGAAGCTCTAAACAAAGTGTATGGATCAACAACCTCCTCTTGTTGTTGTTTTGACACACAGCGAAACACTTTTCTGAACATCCAGTGGATAAAACTCCCCGAGATCGTGCAGCAAAACGAACGAACTAACGAGCACTGCAGTCGTTTGATGGCACAAGTTTAAGCAGGGTGTTACAACTTTGGGTCGTAATAAATAAAATAAAATGTAAAAATAAACATGCCATGCAGAAACTGCAGGATTTCATCGCGTCGACAGGTCAACTCTCGCTGAACTCGGCCCTTCACCAGAGACTCTCTTCTATTTCTATTTCTATTTCTTTTTGTCACGTTACCTTCGTGAAGCAAAGGCATTTCCCCTCCAGCTCCGGTCGGCAGTCATCATTAGAGTACAGAAAGGCGAAGTAGTTGTGTAAAGAGCGAATAAACGTTGCATAAGGAGGTCAAACAAGCACAGGACGTTCACCCAGAAGATGTTTGTGTCCAGTCTTAAAAAAAACAATGGGAGACATCTAGTTGTGTTTAAATTTCTGATGTTGTGTAGTAACCTAACTGGGGTTACGTATATAACATAACATTACACACACAACGTAATATTAGTGCCATGAATGAACCAAACAACGTGCAGCGTGCACACTGTGATCAGGTTTTACGACCTGCTGTTTCCCCGACGCCGCTGATTTAAGTGTCAAAATGCTCCTCGATGTCTGTAGGAATATTTCTTTGCGGCAGCGAGGTAGCAGTCCCCCAGAGTCAGTGCGGAAAGGAAGCGAGAGCCGCTTCGTAATAAAAAGTCCTGCAATAAAACGCTGGCCAAAAGCTTTAATTATAAAGAGCTCCGTTTCTTGTTTACCTACTTTATTACGGCTCTGAGCGGAGCAGCTAAGCAGCAGTGAATTTGTTACCTGTGGTGACGGCGGCATTGAATCAAGAGAACATTTTGACCTTTTGACGGAGATCTGGAATTCAATTGATTCAATTGATACGGAGGATAGTTTGTACGTCTATATTTTGTCCTTTTATGATAAACTCTTTCCTTTTTGCCCGAGCCTGTCAGTCTTAACCTCATCATACATTCTCATAATGTGAATCGGAGACTCTAATTAGGATAAGGTCAGCCCTGGTGAAGTGGCAATCGCTTCCTATCAACTGCCCTATCATAAATTATGTAGAGCAGCCATGAAATGATATTTATGGCGGTTGGCTGTGGCTGAAGCAGCAATTAGCCATGCTGGTTAGCAAATGAAACCTCCCCGTAGTCTTTTTTTAATTCTCTGAGGAGATGATTCATGGTTACCGAGAGGGGGAGACCAGAAGAAGAGTGGGACGAAGGGGAGGGGGGGGGGGGGTTAAAAGATTATAACCTCTGCCAAATCGCGCATGTCTGTCTGCGCGCCATTGTGTGTGCATACACGTGTGCAACCCGGCGCTTGTTTCATGCACATTTGTGTCCCGGCTGGCATTAATGTGAACACGAGTGTGTATTTAATTGGTGGCTGTGGCGCTCGGTTTCCGGAGCCATGTGCGCTTGATGGGCGCTGTGCTCGCTGTTGCATTCACACACACACACACACACACACAATGCCAGCTATGAATCCATAATGGAGGGAAAGACAATGGCACGTGAGGTAATTTCTGTCCAACCACACCCACCGGGCTCTAATTGCGCTGCAAGGCATGTAAAGGAAAATCAGCGGCCGTGCGAGGAGACTGTCAAACCCTGGGAACACTGTGGCTCTGACAACTTTAATTGGTAGTTGTCGTGTATATCCCTGTCTTCATTAGCAACCCAAGACTACCTGCCTCTCCTCCCACACACACACATGCAGAGAGAGAGAGAGAGGGGGGGGGAGAAAGGGAGAGAGACATACAGCTATTGGTGAAAAGGTCATTAGATGTGCTTGGTTTAATAGCAGATTGTCATCCAGAACTGCCGCTGCTCCACGGACACCTTAAGGTATTTTCATTCACTTAATTCAAGTTTTGTGAATACCTGCTCCGGCGCGTTGTACTGGAGCTACGGTTTATGAAATAAGCAATTACAACAACTGACAGGATGTTTTTTTTTTCCCTCAACTGCCTTCAACCTCTGAAGTAATTTCGAGCGAGCGAGCGAGCGAGCGAGGGGCTGAAAGAATATTGCTCAAGAGGGCTGAAAGGAAAGAATGCCGCCGAAGACTCGCGTCCTCAGCCGTGCTACAGGCGAAGGCATCTCTAACATCGATTCAACACGAGTTGCGCATCCTGATCCTGCAGTTGTCAGTTCATGCAAGAGATCCTGCTGGCATTGAAAAAAAAAACAGAATAGGCGATCACACACACACAAAAAAAAAAGCACACTACCGAAAACGGCAAATTTGCAGGACTGGTGGTGTCAGAAATGGGGGGACACACTGGAGTCAGGGGTCTTTTTCTTCCAAAATGTGCTGAATGCTTTTTTTGCATTTCTATCAAACCTCGCAAGGAAGCAAGAAAACTGGAAGCGGGGAGCAGTTCTGAGTCAGTAGCAGTGTTAGTTTTGAAGGACGTTTCTTCCACATTAGGGTTCGGGTTCGCCAGAACGCAGATGACAGGATGATTTGAGTTGTTTGATCAGAATTTGATTTATTCATTTCAATATTTGGAAAATGTAACAGAGCCAAATAGGTGAATTGTAAACTACACAGCATGCATCCATGTCCATGAAGCTCAAACACACATGCCAGAAAACAGCCAGATTACTTTACCGTACATTAGCCGTGAGTTAGGTATGCTGTGAGTATGAATTCAGGTCAACTCTCACCAAACTCAGCACTCACCAGAGACTCCGGTTCTTGCTCTACGTTCCCCTCTCGACTCTGCAACGTCACGTTCATGAAGTAAAGTGCATTTTCCCTCCAGCACCAGTCAACCCGACAACGGAGGTCACCTCCGGATGACTGCCGCAGTCAGGTTGATAAACAGAAGCGAGGATAAATCCACATTTTAATCCGAATAGTTAAAAGATCTCTGAGCTCACCTCCTGAGGGTAAAATGGCTTACAGACAGAATCCGATGTGTTTATTCCTCCAGATGTTCTCGGGTCTGCACTCGATTCTTCTTGGGCCTCCCCGCACAACAATCCTGTGTCTTATTTCATTGTTATTTTACAAATTGATCATCGAGACAGACAATAAAAACGTCTACGCGTCCTATGCAGTGTTTAGACATCTGATAAGCCTTTCAACTAAGAATCTGTTACTTAAAACCAGACTTCCCGGATCGTATTTCACCATCTAATCGGCACTTGTGACAACACAGCCCCTCGAGACGCCTGCTGCATGTCAACACAGTGACATACTCGACTTGTGCGCGACACGAAGACAAGGGTTTGTCTGTCATTGACAGTATGAATGTGAGTCCTGTAAGCTCTGCCTGCGTTCAAGGCAGCCGCTCTAGGTGGCCAGAGAGAAGCCATGCATTATTGAGGAAGGGCTTAGGGGGGGTAAGAGTGGATTAGTCTGATATTAACCTCCAGAGGAAGAGAGAAAGGGAAGGGGATGACATGATGAGGATCACCCCTGGCCATTTAAACTGCTTTAATTAAATCCTGGATGGAGAGGCCACCACTCAGACCTGGAGAATGAGGGAGATAGAGGAGACGAAGGAGATGAAGAAGAAGAAGAAAGGGATGAAAATGAGGAAAGGTAGAGCGGCGGTGAAAGAGACTGATTGGAAAAAAGGGAGAATAGGAAACAGGCGAGGAAAGAAAGAGAGTGAGAGGAACGTGTGTGTGTGTGTGTGTGCGCGCTCGCTTGCAAAACCTCCCACTGTGATGAGGCAGACTAATGAGTTAGCCTTTTGCCATGCCGGTCACATGTGTGTGTAGCTGACAGGGACCGGGGCGAGCTGATAAATCAGCAGCAGAAATGAGATTTATAAAAACCTGATCTCCATCTCAACCTCCTGCCTCGCTCCCCGGCCACCCTGTCACCTTGCTATCTTCATCTGCAGAATTTAGAGGGGCGATTGGGGGTGGTGGGAGGGGGGGGCGTTGGCATGGTGGTCGACAAGATATGTACTCGGGAATGTAGTTTTGTGTAAAAGAAAAGAAGTACGGTGTGTTAGCGTCCGGGATTTCGGCTGAGCGAGCGACTAATTAACCGAGCGAGAGGACGTAGCTGCCAATATATTCTGACCTACGTGGATTTTTAATTGGATGACAAATTAAAGGCTCTCTGAGTCATTGATCATTACCTCCACCGAGGAGGGTTCTTTTCAGTCAAATGTGTTTTGATGCTTGTTTATGAGCAGAATATATCTAAAACTCTGCGGCTTTCAAAGGAAATTTGGTGGAAAGCTAAAATCAGGAAATTAGGAACATCTAATGATTTTTTTTTTAATTTTTGAAATCGCTCCTTGGATCATGAATTTGTTGTCGCTGGTCTTTTGACTCTGAGTAAGTTAAAAATCATGTTCAGTTCCAGAACAATCTCTGGTGTGTGTTGTTGTCGTCATTGTGTTGTGTTGATGTCTTTATACTGTTACAGTAATTGTTTTTTTTTTCAAATTTTTAATTAGTTCGGCTATTTGTGGACATTTTCATTTTGCTCTCGTAAACATCTGCATTTACGTGAGCTAATGGGAAAAAAATTAATTAAAGCTGCTCTAATCAATATTTACCAGCCAAGACAGCATTGGTTGGTAATGTTATTACTGTGTGTATGTGTGTGTGTGTGTGTGTGTGAGTGTGTGTGTGTCCTGGTGACACCTTTTGCAGGAGGGAACTACCGCAGAATAAGCCAGCTGTTTATACGTCCGTCTGTCGCTCTGTGGGCAGATCTTTTCAGCGCTACAGCGACACGGTCATGAAACTTCACAGGTGGTTAGTCATGAAGTCAAGTTCAATGAGGGGCGAGATCTGAGCATGTTGGCCCGGAAGTAGGATGGCTCTGACATATGACCCTCTGACCCTCCACTGGAGACACCTTTTCACACGACCCGTCCGGCACCAAAGGGCTTGCAATGTTAGCAACTAGCTAATGATCGTCGAGCCGAGGCAGGTGAGGGATACCACGCCAGACTCCGTTCATGAGATGGACGCGACTCCAAATGAAAACACCTGCGTTGCTCTTTGTCGGCCGTGATGTCCACATGTCTTAATGGGATACGTCATACGTTATGTGGACGTCAGTGCTGTGTTTGGTTCGTTTTATCGCCCCAAGACGGCAAAAGATACGTTTCGCTTCCTGCTTTTTTGCTCCGGTTTCACCCGCATCTCAGTCTTCAGACGT
Source organism: Spondyliosoma cantharus (assembly GCA_900302685.1). NCBI lineage: Eukaryota > Metazoa > Chordata > Actinopteri > Spariformes > Sparidae > Spondyliosoma > Spondyliosoma cantharus. Next base: position 81,649 of record OMLP01032501.1, on the reverse strand, counting down.
CTCTGGCAAATTTTGTAGTCAAAAAATAAATAAATAAGCAAGAACAGCTCCGCATAATGATGTAACTGGATCACTGAAATAAAATAAAGTGAAACTACAGCTTCAGTCTTGTAGGTTGTGGCCTCGGTGAGTGAGCTTCTTTTCCCACACGGTCCCAACAAAAAAACTGAACAATATCGTCTTCACAAAGGTAGAATTTATTGCAGGGCTATTGCAGTGAATTGCATTAAACTGTAAGATGGTGGTACTATTTTGTTCGCCCCCTGTAGCTACAGGCATCTGTGTGTCTGTGTGTGTGTGTGTGTGTGTGTGTGTGTGCCCATCCAACAGCTAGTCCATCAAAGAAATCACATTATAAATGGATAGGACAAAGCTGCTCCAACAACCGCAGAGGATTTTAGATCCAAGATGGTGTTTTTCAGGCTGAAAACTTTGTAAAGGCCAATTTGTTCGGCGCTCAGGACTCGTCGCTCGAAATTCCGACTTCGCCGTGCGTTCGTTCTTCCTCCTCCGCTGATGAGGAAGGACGGTGTTTTGTAACCAGAGGCTGTTGCATGTGCACACTCACAGTATCCAGGCTAAAACCCACACAAACGCAGCTCTTATCAAACACTTCATCAGACTCATCCAGGGTCTTAAATGTAATTTAGCCTCTCTGTGGTGTGTACACATCGTCTTAGCATTATCAGTCAACAGTGGAAGCGTAGCTCATTAGAAGTGCTATTAAAATATTCTAATAAGAGGAGCCACGGCGAGGCGTGAAGACACAGCGTTTGATTATCTCCACTCCGCCTCGCTGGCTCCGCCCCTGCACATCCTGATCCGTCCTCTCTGATTCATCCACAAAGAAGCAGTCGCGGTTAAAGAGGCCTCTGTGTAATGAGCGAGCCCACAGCCAGGTAGAACAAAGCCGAGGAAACGACTACGTACATCAAAAGACGCTGAATGCAACACTCCGGTGGTTTAACGGGAGACGGCCGCTATAAAGAGGGAGTGATATTTTTGGATTGCTGCCTCGGATAGCCAGCGGTTGAGGTTGGAGTGTCTGATGCCTCGTCGACGATCCTGTTGACTCCCAATATTACCATTAAACAGTCCGTTCCAGTGATTTGATACAGTAATATCTTACAATGAATCCCACCGCTTCCTTGGATGGAAGAAGAATGATTGTGTCCGCGTTAACTTTCCTCTGAAGCAAAATAAACATCTCGCTGTCAGGTTGAGTATATTCCAAAAACTCATGTGTGTCAAATGGTTTCATTCGGTTTTAGGAACAAAAACTACTTGGTTAGGTTTAGGAAAAATATACTTCGGATTAAAATGACATGCCACGTAACGCTTGTGAAGTCGCAATGCCTGTTATGTTAAGTGAGTGTTGTGTCGTTTACTTATGGCCGATCCAACCACCCCAAAAGTTTAAAACTCAGAAGCCCGCCAATCAGGCTCCATTTTGCATCATTGTTTATCATCGAGTATTTTTCTGTGACCATGCTGCAGCTCACATCAGGTCAGGGAGGTGATGATCTGCGCTGAAACGACAGCAAACCAGTTTGGTTTGTGTATTCCCGACACCGGTGCTAGTTGCCACAAGATTTCATCAGGTTACCCACGCTGAAAGAGTCATGGGTGATTGTGCAACTCTTTGAAAATGCACACTTCCTTCCTCAATTTACAGGGTGCCGATGGAAGGCACATACCTGTCCTGCCATCTGCAGCCTCAGATAGTTATAGGGATTTATTCATCTGGAAGGAAAGGCCAGAATTGCGCTGCCTGACTGTTACTAACACACCTCCTGCTGTGCCTCTCCTCCCACTTCTGCACAGTGAAGTTCACACAAGTCACTCGCAGCATACACAATGTGAGAAAAGAAATCTGCATGTCCCAAAAGAACACACCTTTTCTTATTAACAAAAAATAAACCACTTCTGTTAGAATCTGCGCTGGAGCCGCTCTCTTTCACTTTGATTCAGTCCCGTTACCCGTTAACACTGAACGTCCAAAGGGAAAGGAAGCAGAACGCTTTAATTTGTGGTCCTTTGCGAGCTCTTCACCTGCCTCGACATACTGTAAATGGCGTCAGAAACTAAGGTGAAGAAAAGAAAAAAAATCAATGAATTCAACAGATTACAGTGCGGCGCATGGAGGCTGGCTGTGTGGAGAACACCGCTATCTCCGGCCTGCTAATGGCTGACTGCCCCCTTGAAATAAAGTGGAGATACGTGGAGCAGAGTGCAGAGAGAGGGTTTCTCTGCTCACCTGCGCCGGAGCGAATGCAACAATGTCAACGCTGATTGGATCAATGAATCAGTCTTTACGAGCATCTGACTGATGTTAGACGTTTACTAAAGAAGGATGTACACCTGGCGGGATAACAGATGTTGTCGTCAGTCGGTGATTTGTTCATTTTTAACGGGGGGGGAAGGTGCGTAGCCTAACTGAACTCAACACTAACTGTGTCTTATGTATTTTGTTACAGAGCACTGGCTCGGTCTTTCAGCTGTCAGAACAAAATGCAACAACATCTTGAGCTTGTGTTAAAGGAAAACCTTTGGACTTTCAGACGAGGGAGGTGGAAGTGTGAAAACGTTCACTTAATTCTGGGCATTAGGACTCAATTCTGTGGCGCGCTATAGAGTAAATAGGCTACAATAATATAGCATGGACCTGAGTGTTATTTTGGTCTGTAGTTCAGAGAATGTTACAGCTACAAGATGAAACTGACAGAAGGGCCAGACTGAGAGAAAAAAAAGGCATGATTGCAAATCAGTCTGCTGCCTCAGCACCATGGACAGTGCCGTGGATTTGCAATCCACAGCACATGATGACTACTGATGTTACAGAGCCACGGTCAGGTCCATGATATAAACAAATCTCAGACAGGGATCGATAATCAGGCAAACGAGACGAATGTATTCAACGAAACAACCCCTCTGCCCCTGCACGATCTCTGCTACGAGCCCCAAGAGCAGAAGAGCAAGAGAAGTCAGAGTCGGGGAGCCGGTTGAGGCGGTTCAACGGCTCCTACGTTGGACTTTCCCTCCCGAGAGTTTACTTCAAGTTATTTTACAGTTACGTGAGCCTGAGGGCAGTTATCTGAACAAAAACTATAATCTTTTCCTAAACCTAACCAAGTAGTTTTGTCACCTAAACCTAACACAGTAGTTTCATCGCCTAAACCCAATGAGGTAGTTTTGTCGCCTAAACCTAACCCAGTACTTTTGGTGCTTAAACCTAACCCAGTAGTTTTGGTACCTAAACCTAACCCAGTAGTTTTGGTACCTGAACCTAACCCAGTACTTTTGTCACCTAAACCTAACCAAGTAGTTTTGGTGCCTAAACCTAACCCAGTACTTTTATCGCCTAAACCTAACCCAGTAGTTTTGGTACCTTAACCTAACCAAGTAGTTTTGTCGCCTAAACCTAACCAAGTAGTTTTGTCACCTAAACCTAACACAGTAGTTTCATCGCCTAAACCCAATGAGGTAGTTTTGTCACCTTAACCTAACCAAGTAGTTCTGGTTGCAGTACCCTTGGCCTGAATTCAAGTCACACAAAATACCTGGATCCAGCCAATTCATTCGAATCTCTGTCCTTTTTGCACACAGTCGGCTGTAACTACCTGCTCTTGTCATCGTATTTGTGTTCTTCAGAATAAAATACCTTTAACGGTCATTGTTAGCCCCTCTGTCTCTCTCAGCGTATAATCATAGAGGGCTTGACCCAATCCGCCTCCCTCTTTAACACGAGGTTCTGTGGTCCTGAATTATAAGTCTAGCCAGTGTCAGATAGATGTACAGCACAGTTGGACAAGAAAATCAAAAAACACTTAAAGGAAGTATAAAGCAGATCAGATCTAATGAATCCATAATTGTATAATTAATATCGTTTTAAAACAAGCGTAGTTATACGATTAACACTGAACTCTTTCTACGGCTGTCGTAAACTCTAACAGCTCCCTGTGCTGCTCATTTAATCAGGTTCCCTGATATGAAACTCCTGTCCTTTCTATACAGACTATTCTCTACCCCAGTCATCAAGCAGAATGACAGGCTATCTTAGGCTTCTATTGTGCCAAGCCGGCTGTGCCACACATTTACTCTGAGAGCTGATAGCACTTTCCATTTGCTAATGATTAGTTTGTGCCCCAGCATGAGGGCTGTTTGTACCCACTCTGCACTGAAGAATCATATTTTATCAAGGAGAGAGGGGTCACAAGAACAGCACAGAGAGGCTCTGAGTGTCCTATTACCTATTCAATAGTTTTGTGTATTTCTATCTAAGAGTCCCATATTTTGGAATAGCTCTTGTAGCAGTAACACGGTGGCCCCTTCTCCAGCACCCCTTCGTCAGCCCTGAGTTTCTTGAGTTTCAGCGACGTAAAATACACCCTAGCTCCTCTGGACACGGTTTTTAATTGCCTGAGTTATACTTTCCCTTCAGCATCTTTTGTGAAAAGGAAGGAAAACCTGCCATTAATGATCCTGGCGAGCTGATGGCTGATGGTTGAGTCTTGTTCCTAGGTCGTCAAATATCAGCCGCCAGTAAGTAATACCTCTACGACTGGGAGTTAGAGCTTGACTGTACAAGTAGCCTCATTACCAAGACCCCGACAGAGTGTTACAGCCTTTTATATTCTCCCTCCGTCACGTAACAATCACCTTGCACATTATGGCACGTGATCGCATTTTATGAACCATTCCTCCTCGCTAAGTGAAGTTTATTCAATCCCAGCCATTTATGTTCCCACAAACTACAACCTTTGTCTTCTCGGTCAGGACGATCCGCCTCTAAACAACTGCACTGATGGAATCATAGCTCATCGTTTGCCCGAATAAGAACAGATTGTAGATATACATCAAGTAATTTGTTCACATGCTCCAAAGCCAAAGATTCAAATAACATAAAAGCCGACGGATGGTACCAATATCCTAAGCGAGAGATGGAAGAAAGTACAAATATAAAAAGGACAAGATTTAAAGGATTGAATACCAGCATCCCCTAATGAGTCCGTCTTTTGTGCATGGCAAAAAGCAGAATAAAAGGATGCGGTGAAAGATTTTAGGTAGAAGCTTTACTAGGCCTCTTTCCCACACAGCTCCAAGGCCAAATAACTTATTGGGTAGTTAAAGAAGCCATTTGAATATAATAGGTTATGAAATCATTCCCCGTGAGTCCAGAGCGGTTAAACCCGCTGAGCAGTGGTAGTATTTCTTACAGCAGCTAAATATGTAATTCCTCATTGTGTCTGGACTCAATAAAACTGTGTGTTTGCACGTGTTCGCACACCCTTCAACTTCAACAGCGCGGTGGTGTGGAAGCAGCCTGTTACTCATGTACTTACACAGGCTGTGTGTGCATGCCTGCAACGGTTGTGTGTTTTTTTGATTGATGGACATTAATCTCCTGTATTTGCAGCAGATTCAGATGCAATCAAATCTGCCTTTACTATGTTTACCTAAAGCTATTGTGCGGAGGCTCTTGTCCGTACGCAGAAATGCACACGGCACTCAAAACGCTTGAGAGAAAAATTACCAGATTACTCGCCCACAGTTTATTGTACTTTATGAGAATCCATCATCTCCGCTACCCAAATCACTGTGTCCGTTCCCTCTCCTTGGTTCTTTTCCGCACCGCGACTGCCGCCCACATATGGTTCAACCCGCTGAGAGAATCACAAGCTGCTAAAGCTTCCAATCTGACCACTAACCGCAGTGCTAACACATCAGCTGGGATGCAGACGCAACCACAGCCGGCCATTACCCAGACTGCCAGCCTCTGCTGGTTTGGCAGCACTATGGGGCGACTGCAGTCGGCCTACGAGGCCTGCTACGGGGAATGTAGTCTATAGTCCTCGGGTTTATGGTTGCACACCACCCAATCCACTCTCTCCCCAGATATAAATGATTACAAGAAAACACATGACCAAAGAAGTCAACGGAAGGTGGAGGTTGAGGGTGGGTGGTTGGGTGGAACGAGCACAGGACGTTCACCCAGGAGGCCGGTGTGAAGGTCAGAGTCGGTGGTGAGATGTTGTAACTTACCAACGTAGTTTTGTCACGTACAAAACAGAGTGTACATATATTTGTACCAACTATGCTGTTTTCCTAAACCTAACCGCGTAGATTTGTTGCCAAACTGAGAGGATACGGTGACGGTCTGGTACGCCCGGAACGCTGCAATGGTCGCGTTGCTTTGGGAGCAGATTTTGGCGTCACTGTCCATCTACCTATTTAGTTGTTTCGGTGTGAGGATGATATCTATCAACTGAACGCAAGGCGACCATTCATTCGCAGCAACGTTTTTGCCGAGCCTGATGGTCTTTGGGTTGTGGACGGAAACTTGAGCACCTGGAGGAAACTCGCAGAGACGCGAGGGACACTTGCAAGCAAAATGACAAACGCAACAAACACACAGAATCCAGCCAGTCGGTGCCAGTCGCTGGCAAACCATAAAACACAAGGAAGAAAGAGACAAAACACAAGATGTAGAGGAAGTACCATGACGACTGGAGGAAGGGAAGCCCGCGTCTTAAATTAGTGAGTGTGAAAGTAAAGAAAACTGGGATTTAACCCTTCTCTGAATTGAAAATTATATCTGATGTATTAAATCTCCACTGGGTTGAGATTCAATGGAATTTTAGTCATTTTTTTTCTCATTTTGAATCTTTTAGTTGCAAAGTAACCAAACCTACAGTTTGTAGTGGAAATCTTATTAATGCTAACAGGCTGAAGCAACAACCAGGCCACAGCGCGTTCACCAGACGTTTTATTGGGAAAGAAATCCATTTAAGCGGCCTCGGGTACACCTTCAATGAGTCTCAGTAAGAAACGCTAAATGTAAAACATAACGTTGGTCCTTTGTATTCATTGTTCTTGTCTGAATGGATTTCAAGTTTTGAGTCTCATTCCCGGAGTTAAATACCGACACTTTTGGATGGCGGTCCACTCGTCCTCGAATCCCAAAACGTCCGTTAAGAAAATCAATTTTTCTTACAAACAGTGCCTTTGACTTCTGTTGTCATCGGTATCTGTGGAAGCACTATTGTTTCTCAGCTTATCCATCGCTTGGTTTAATAGATTTAACATTTCATAATGTAATTTTCTTTCTCGTCTTCTTTACATGTAGTTCTGTCTCTGTGTTCTTCATTAGGATTCATTATTCTATGTAAGAGAAACATCATTAATTTACTGGATTATGTTCCTGCACGTGTGAATTCTTTATTATTTTTCAATTGCGTACATCTTCGTGTGAAGCTGAATGGATGAAATGAAAGTTTCTTCAGTTTTAGCGCCCTGGTGCGTATCACCCCAGTGGCAGACCCTCCTAGAAGCCCCCACCTCCATGCTGATCCCGGTCTTTGAAATCGAGAGAGTGATTGAACTCCTCTCTTTTATTTTTGCCCCCCCTTTCGCTCGTTTCCCTCTGATTGAATGTGTTTTATCTATCCGTGGGGGGTTTCGGAGAGGGGGTTGGCTGTTGGTTGGTTGGTTGGTTGGTTGAGGAAGAGGAAGAAGAAGAAGAAGGAGGAGGAGGAGGAGATGGGAGGGGGGTTCTGTGGCACAAGTCGTCGTGATGAAAGGGGTCTTTCACTCTTTTACTCTCCCCGTCTTTTCCTCTTTTCAGCTGTTTGAGGCGTCTCATCAAACGGGCCTGAATAGTAGACGTGACACTATCTTTCTCTCCAC